>JAFFST010053534.1:99665-115202 GCA_022414735.1 Noturus placidus
AATACTAATACTACTACTACTACTACTACTACTAATAATAATAATAATAATAATAATAATAACAATAATAATAATAATAATAATAATAATAATAATAATAATAATGTTGTTTTTATTATTACAGTATTATTATTATTATTTGGGTTGAATCATAAATAAAATTCCTCATTAAAATGTACCAGAGTAATCAACAAATTATATAGTTTCTGCAGACTCTAATTATTGCAGCTAATGAGTAGTAATGGGTAGTAGTAATGTTGCTGACATTAATATCCAGAAAAAAGAACCATGATTTTTTTGTGTGTGTAAAATACTGTAAATGGGACCAGTGACACGAAGTAGTAGTAAACATGTTCACAGTAGTCAGCACAATGCTGAGCCTGATGTTAGCAAAGGATGTAGGTCTCCCTTGGACAAAGGGGCCATAAAACATATACCTCTTCTCTGAGGGAGGGAGGTTTTACATCCGTTATCTCCTGGTCCACAGAAAAGATGGGGTATGTGGCCAATTTTAAATATGTGTCATCTAAACCATACTCTTCGGACTTACAGATTCAGGATGTTGACACTCAAATGTATCATTCCACAGACTCAGTTTGAAGATTGACTTGTGACAATTGATCTAATATAGACACATATTTAATTGCCCAGTCACAGAAAGTTCCTGAGATTCACATTTGGAAGCAAAGTGTATCAATATCGGTTCTTTCTTTTGGTCTAGGTTTATCCACTTGCACCTTCACAAAGGGGATGGATGCCTCTCTGGCTCCTTTGGGACTCCGTGTGCTAAACTACCTGATGACTGGTTAATTCTAGCACGGTCAAGGAAGTTGGTGATTCAACATCAAAATGTTGTTCTCGCCCACGTGAGGAGCTTGGGGCTCAGGTTGAACCTACGGGAAAGTTGTTTCTCCGGTTGAGGGGACTTTTCTAGGGATTATATGGGATTCAAATACAATGAGGGCATGTCTATCCCCAACATGCGTAGGGCAATCCTATCAACGTTGAGCATGATAAAGTTAGGTCTGGGCATCCTTTCCAGACTGTTGTGTCTTATGGCAGCAGCAGCCAACTTCCTACCATTGGTCACATTGCACATGAGACCGTTCTGTGGTGGCTGAAAGTTGAGAGTAATCAGTGTCACGCAGTGATGCCTATTTGCTCTGAGATGCCTATTTGCTCTAGCCTCAGGTAAATTGCCTAGAAGTGTGGGCTGAAGTGTAGCACCGAATTCCTCCCTTCAGTTGAGAAGTGTGTTAGACAATCCAGCAGTGGTCTCATATATCAACCACCTGGGAGGATTACATCCATGCCCCCTGTACAGGCAGGTTCAACTAATTATTCTTTGACAGAGGGGAAGATTTGTCAGTGAGTGCAATGTACATTCCAGGCAACCAGAGGCAGGGGCTGAGGCCCGGGGATTAGAGCCTCCATCCACAAGTGTGTGTGTCCATATGGCGGAGGTTTGGCCGAACAGAAGTGGACGTGGTCGCCTCCAAGGAAACAACACACTGCCTGCTGTGGTTCACCCTTACTCCTTCTGCAACAAAAAAAAAAGGTCAGGGCTGGATGCCATGGTCATGTCTATACACCTTTGCCCTGATTTCTCTGCTCCCATGGGCTCGAGACAAGAGTTCGCCAAGATAATGCTATATCTATCTACTGCTAGTAGCACCGGATTGGCCAGCCCAAATTTGGTTCTCATGGATAATATATCTTCATGGACGGTACTCCCTGGGAAAGTCCAGTTCGCTGGAACCTTGGAAATTGTGAGTCTGGCCACTGAGGGGCAGTAGGTCATAGATTCCAGCCTCTCAAGTGAGGTTGGAGAGACCATGTTAAATACTAAGAACTTCACTGAGACTTCAATAAACTGCCATTGTCTACAGTCCCTGAGTTCTGACTGGAACGTGTCTCAGCAAGGTTGGTTCCTTCTACAATTAGGGTCTATGTGGCCATAATTTCGGCCAGCCATGCCCCTATTGATGGAGCCTCTGTGACAGGCCATACCCTCAGTATGACGGAGTGGGTATACTCATTCCCACAGTGTAAAGCTCACACAACATTGAGTCTCTCAGCCTCTATTATCTGAAGCGAAGATGCGGTTCACAGGCATGCTGCAGTATGACAAAGATATGCAACATCTCGTTCCCTTCTCAGGGAACAGGATTAGAGGCATAATCCAAACATTTTGCTGTCTTGGATTTAAAGGGAAAGTTCACCAATTATGTCATCAATTACTCACCCTCATGTTCTAAAGCCGTAAAATTTTTGTTCATCTTCGGAACACAAATGAAGAAGTTTTTAATAAAACCTGGGAGATGTCTTTCCCTCCAATTACAGTCCAGTAACCAAAACTTTCAAGCTCCAAACAATTCATAATGGCATCATAAATGAAATCATGTGATTCTATTGGTTTAATTGCAATTTTATGGATTAATATGAATGCTCTGTGTGCGCTAAAATCTAAAATGATGTCTAGATTAACAATATATCTTCACTTCCCCATAGATCTCCAATGTGGGTTCACGAGAGAACCATGATGCATGCATGTTGTGTTTACATGAGGGTGGACCAAAAAGTCCTCTTCAATGTCGAAATCTGAAGATATCTTTGTTACAAAGATTGTTCTATGTGACTCAGTTTGTGTACAGTGTCCCTCTTCCACTGTGCAGCACTTCCATATCCCGAGAGTGGACGTTCTCATGATACATGGGCCTACTGGGTTTGGAACAACATAAGGGTGAGTAATTGAAGACAGAGGGGAGCAAAGCTAGTGGGGAGCAAAGCTAGTTCGCCTCCTCGTGGTGCTCCCTGGATAACGCTAAATGAACTAGCATACTGGTCGCCAGACAATAACTTCATCAATCTCCTGGCGTACATCACATCGAGAAGTAGAGAAGAAAAACTCAAACAAAGTAAAATGTGATGTACTTATTGACCAAAAGATAAATAAATGAAGACAGAATTTAAATTTTTGGGTGAAACCTTTAAATTCACAATATCCCAATGATAGAGTAATCGATTCACCATTGCACCACTCTGGAAACTGCTAGTCATGTTTAACAGAAGTACATCCAATTACTAGTAAAAACTCTTTTATTGCCAAATATACAGCTTAAATAACTAAAGATTCAAAAATCATAGAAAATGAATCTGATCAAATGTTTTTTTTTATTATTATTATTTATGTATTTATTTTTATGAAAGCAATCATTTAATTTCAGTTCAGTCTCAAGCAACTCATATTATACTATAGAACCATGCTAAAATAAACAATGCAAACAACACAAGCCTGAATACCACAGGGAAAACAACAACAGGAAAGCAAACTATATAGGTTAAGACAATTCTTTACAATGCTGGTCCAATATCATTTCGACTCTTCCAAGTGCTTCCGCAAATCTTGTAATCCCAGCTGTTGAGCAAAAATACCTCCACTGTAATGATGCAAAAATCTCTGTGCCTGCTTGTAGACTCAGTTCCATCCTGACACCTGTCTCATCCTGCAGCAACTGTGCAGCTGGAGGAGAGAGGAGGACAAGAGGGAAAGCAGTTGACGTGTGATGGATATAATGCATGTTCACAACAAGGGCAAAGTACCTTTTGCTTTACAGCTTCAGACGTCCTCTGTGCCATGTAAAATTGGACTCAGTGGGACCTTCAGAACTGCCATGTTAGTAATGCCAACTACAAATCCCAATAGCAAACTCCATTCTACAATTTATAACCATGTTGGTGAGTGGTAACCAGACCAGCAGAGGTTGGGCCATAGAATTTTCAAAACAAGACTGGAGGGAATGCAAACAGACTTGGTTAAGCCATTATGTGGCCAGTGTCAACAGACCCCACCCACCAACCAGCTCTCTCCTCCATATCACAGCTACCCACCAGGGTGTGTTTCCTGGGCATTAGATATCTTTGGGATCATCAAGATTTGAACTTCCTACGCCAATCTGTCTTATTACTACTCATTTATCAATTTTCTAGCAAAGTTGTGTGTAGATGTTTGCGTACAACAAACCGAACCAAAAATGTCTGCCGGATTTACAAAAGGGCCCCTTTTGTTGATATTGCCCCATGTATAATCCCTGAATAAATTAAAATACATCCATTACCCAGGAGGCATCAGGCACAAGGCGGGGTACTGGACAGAGTGCCAGTCCATAGCAGGGCACAATCACATACACACTCACACACACACACCCACCCATTCATACACTACGGACACTTTAGACACGCCAATCATCCTACCATGCATATCTTTGCACTGGGGGAGGAACCCGGAGTACCCGGAGGGAACCCCTTATGCACGGGGATGCATATACACGTGGAGAACATGCAAACTCCGCACACATGGCCCCGGCATGACTTGAACCTTGGACCCTGGGGGTGTGAGGCGAATGTGCTAACCACTAAGCCACCGTGCGCCCTTGTATATGCATTTTTATGTTATAAAATTAAATTCAAGCATAACACTACCAAATCCAGGTCCTTAATCTCTGTGTGAGCATTTTTAAAGTATCATTCAGCAACAGAACATGAACAGAAAACTGATACTGATAATGTTAAATATACTAAAGGTGATATTTTTATATGACATGTTCTCTAAAATATCATTTTGATGGTATATTTTCCTTTTATTTTTTATATCTTTGGTACAAGGTCTTGTATCAAATCAACCATATCAGCAAGATTCTTCAAAGCCCCAAGGTTTCACTTGAAACACTTTAATGAAAATCCGGGAGCAATATCTGGAAAACTTCAGAGAAAGTGAACTTTCAAACTGATGCTATAAAAAAAAAAGAAAAAGATGGAGGACATCAAAGGAGTACCTGTATGACGTAATAACAAATACACTCAATTCACACCAGAGGAGTCCTTTAGCAAGGAACTGTTTCTCGCCTTAGTGGTTATTTAGTTTGAATGGCTTATTTTCCCAACCAAAATTTTTCAATCTGCATGCTTATTTATTTATTTTTTTTTCAAGAGAACATATGAGACAGATTATTCAGAGTGGTCAAACTGAACATAGCTGCAAGAAACTAGAGAAAACAGTGATTCAGAGGATTTGGTGTTGGAGATTGGGGCTGCTCTTCACAGCATTCCTGATTATGCATCTACCTCCCCAAAAAACATGCTAGATTACACTTACGAGGAACAACTTCTGAATCTATTTGGAAACATGAGCATCGCCCTTCATCTCATTCTAGCTGTTTTCAGCAGTGCTGCCTCTCGTGAGAGAAGTGTTTCAGCTTCATAACTGATAAAATCATACCTGAGTCAACCATGTGCTAGGAAAGGCTTACAGGCTTGCTCTAATTTCCACTGAGCAGAATAGCCAAATGTCTTTAGATCTGCATGACAAAGTGGCTGCATTTGCATTAGCTAAGACCCTTAAGCAGACTTTACATATGTAGAGCATTATTACCACAGTGTAAAACTAACCTCACAATGTAGGTTTTTATTTCCTCATTGTGCATTAAATTCAATTTGCAATGTATTTAAATGAAGTGTATATAAAGTTGCATAAAGTTTCAATTATAGTAATTAGACAATAAAAGGTTCAACAGAAACAGAAACACATGGATTGGCACACTATCCATTCTAAGAAGCAACCAAGATGAGAATTAGTATGCCCCGAATTGAAGTATGATGAAATCCCAAAGGTATCTATTTCTTGTCTACTATTTCTGTAAGATTTTTGAAGTGTGGATCTGTGGACACGTTTTCAGACAATATTGCCCACAATATCTTGCCTAAGAGAGGATGATCAATATAATGCAAAAGTGTACTTCTAAAATTATTATTTTTTTTTTGTTCTGATTCTTTATAAAGGCATCTGGGTAACATAATGGCAAAAAAGAGTTCAAAACTGCCAGGAAGGACCATTGGATCTTCTTGCCTGGGGTCCCCCACAGTCCCTAGAATTACTTCTGTGTTGTAAAAATGTTGTTGTGACTTCCTTATCACATCTCTGGTGTGAAGTGATCATGTAAGACCTTTGGTGATTTGGTCACCAAGGAATTGCTAATTCTCACTAATGCAGCTCCATTTATGATGAAGGTAGCGTGTTGTTTTTTTTTTTTCTGTTTCCTGTATTACAAGATCAGTTTGTTTTCCTTGTTAATGTTGAGGGATAGGTCATAATTCCTGGTGCTTCAGTGACCGGAGTTCTGACCTGTCTAAAGGCCTCCTTGTCAATGTTGGCGATCAGGCCTACTGTATGACTGGAGTGAAAGTGCTGCTCCTGTAGTAATAATTCACTTGAGTAAAAGTACAAGTAGTGCTCAAGAAAAGTAATTAAGTAAGAGTAAATAAGTAGTCTGGTGAGAAACTACTCGAGTAATTACTTAACAAATTGTCGTTTCATATATCTACATTTGACACAACTAATCTGAAAACCTCCCATTTTCTATTCTGTTCCATTTGTTATATTTTCTATATTTTTAAATAACCATGACGAAAAACTGGGCAAGCTAATAATAGTGAAATGGTGTTCTTAATTAATTTCTTCAGTAGGTCTCTGTTATTTGAATTTTAGTGGGTATGCACTTTCAGGGGCAGTGGTGGCTCAGTGGATAAGGCTGATGAGAAGGCTGATCAGTGGTTACTGATCAGAAGTTCAAGGCCCAGCAGTGCCAAGCTGTCACTGTTTGGCCCTTGGGAAAGGCCCTTAACCCACAGTGGTTCAGTTGTATAAATGAGATAAAGATAAGTTGCTGTGGATAAGGGCATCTGCAAAATGCCATACATGTAAAATGTAATGTAGTGCCACAATTATAATACACACAGCCTTTGGGATCTTTATTTATCTATCTAGCTATCAAACAAAGGGCACAAATGCCACAGTTATTTGATTTGATTTATTTATTTCTTTGGCTGGCAAGTAAAAGTACCATATATTTGAGCTCAATTACATAAAACCAAGTAGTCTTACCATATCTGAGGGAAGCATTTTGAACAATTATTGTAACTAACATGGCTCAACACGTTTTTTTTTTTGTTTGTTTTTTTTTCTCCCAACAATCACATGTGCTCTTAAGTTGAAAGGTTTAGGAGCACACAAAGATTTTTAGGGGCACAATGAAAATGTATCAAATAATGTGTTTTCCTTAATAAATGGATATGAGCAGACATTTAAAATCAAAATATTAAATTAAAATGATTTAACTTGTTTGAATGATTTAATTTATTTGAATACAAAAAGTACACTAGGTTTTTAATTATTTCTGCATTTATTTAATAATTATGTAATTATTTATACTTTAAACTGCTTTAAACTGTATAAACAGTATAAATGGTATGAACACCTACATTTACATTTATTCATTTAGCAGACGCTTTTATCCAAAGCGACTTACAAGTGAACACTCATACACCAATGGTAGCAGAGCTGCCATGCAAGGTGCTAGCTTGCCATTGGGGGCAACTTAGGGTTCAGTGTCTTGCCCAAGGACACTTCGGCATGGGATCATCCAGGCCAGGATTCGAACCACCAACCCTATGATTAGTGGACGACCCGCTCTACCGACTGAGCCACAGCCGCCCATAATAAATTATAGAGCCACACCTCTATAATAAAGCAATTAATCTTAGTTCTAAATGCCAAAAACAACACACTGTGCATGATTTTGTTTTTATATTTTATTTTTATGCATGCCTCTGTGATTTATTGTGTTCCTTGCCCATAACAAAGGCAGAGTTGCCCGCTTGCTTCTGCCCTTTGCAGTAGCATCTGCTTGCAGTAGCCTACATTAAGTTGTCCTCTGAGCCACTGGAATGTTCTCTGCCACTGCGGATTAAAATTTCCTCCTGGCGGGGGAAGATGAACTGGTATCGCCGACAGGGGCTTCCTTGGTTTCAGTTGAAGCTTCAGAAACATTTGAAATAATGGTTAATAAGCTTCATACTTTGCTAGCTAACTTGGTGCATAGGTTGCTAGCTATCTATGCACTGTGTTCATTCTAGAGTTGTTTTTGAGTTAAAGGGGAGTCTAGAGAGTCCTTTGCGCTGACAAGGGATCACATGATTTTTTTTCAATGGACAGTATTTTTGGTTCAGTGCAGTGACCACGTCGTTATCTGTTTCAGACTGTTGCGTAATTAACTTTTTTTGTTGGGAAGATAATAGAGACTGAATTGTATAATACTTTTTATTTGCACACGTGCTCCTAAATAGGGCGGCTGTGGCTCAGTCGGTAGAGCGGGTTGTCCACTAATCCACTAATCGTAGGGTTGGTGGTTCGAATCCCGGCCCGGATGACTCCACATGCTGAAGTGTCCTTGGGCAAGACACTGAACCCTAAGTTGCCCCCGATGGCAAGTTAGCGCCTTGCATGGCAGCTCTGCTACCATTGGTGTGTGTGAGTGTGAGTGTGGGTGAATGGGTGAATGATACACAGTGTAAAGCGCTTTGGTTAAAAAATGCCATACTATATAAGTATACTGTTTGCATACATATTTTTAGTCGCAAATGTGAGTGAGTCCTGGCTAACCAAGTGAGCTATGCTGAAGTGAACACCATCTCCATTATTAACAGTATACAGTACATAGAAATGAAATTTTATCTGGCTAGTTTACTGAGCCAAATGATGTTGAGGTTTGAGAAGCTTGCTAGGTTCATTATGTTAATTCATAACATAGTTAGCTATCTAGCAAAGATGCCCCTTATATATTATCCTGTGTCCAACATAGGCTGTAGCAGTGCTTAGATATACTTCTTACAAAAGAAAAACAATACTAAACATAAAAGTATCATCTTAAGTATAATACAGAACTTTCATTCTATAAAACATTAAACTATCTACCTAGTCTAGTTTCTCAATTAGCTACCACAAGCTGGATGTTGAGCTGTGAAATATTGATATCTTCACGGCTTGCATAAGTTGCAGATCATTATCATTCTGTTTCCTTTAAAGCATTTAAAACTGAAGATACCTGGTAAATTAAACCAGAGATGCTCATTTGTCTCTACTGTCACTAAGCAATTGATGCTGAAAGTGTAGACTTTCAGTAAGTGGCTTTGTTATTTATTAGCTCACGAAATGAAATTATGCAGTGAAAACAATCAGGAAAAAGTAAAAATACTATTTAATTATACTATAATTACTGCTTCAGTGACCAATGTACTCACGTACTGTAACGAGAGTACATGTAGTTCATTACTTTCCACCCTTGCCATCTGTAAAACATCTGTATATGAGAACTGTTTTTCCCCTTCATCGTGTTTAACCCCTTAAACTACCATGGGGCGGCTGTGGCTCAGTCGGTAGAGCGGGTCGTCCACTAATCATAGGGTTGGTGGTTCGAATCCCGGCCCGGGTGATCTCATGCCGAAGTGTTCTTGGGCAAGACACTGAACCCTAAATTGCCCCGATGGCAAGCTAGCACCTTGCATGGCAGCTCTGCTACCATTGGTGTATGAATGTGCTCTCATTTGTAAGTCGCTTTGGATGAAAGTGTCTGCTAAATGAATAAATGTAAATGTACCATGACCTGTTGGTAGTTCCAAATGTTTATTCCTCACTCTGAGACATTACTAAATAATAGAATAGAATTCTATAAAATTGCATTTCTTAACAATGTGTGCAAACACAACAATGAGGTATTTTTGTTAAAATGGTGTTCATGAATAATGTGTGAGTAAAACGATTGTCTATACACATTTTACTAAACAATTAGGTAAAACAGTACACATATTGATTCTGCACTGCGATGGACTGGCACTCTGTCCAGGGTGTACTCCGCTTTGTGTCCGCTGACCCCTGGGATAGGATCCAGGTTCGCCGTGACCCTGAAAAGGAGTAAGCGGTAGAGTATGGATGGATGGATGGAGTACACATAGTAATAAATAGAGACTGTAGCTCAGGTAGAGTGGGTTGTCCTCTAATTGCAGGGTTGGCAGTTAGATTCTTGACCCACATGCCAAAGTGTCCTTGGGCAAGACACTGAACCCCAAGTTGTTCCCGATTGCAAGCTAGTGGTTTGCATTGATGTGTGTGTGTTTGTGTGTGTGTGTGTGTGTGTGTGTGTGTGTGTGTGTGTGTGTGTGTGTGTGAGACTGTGTGGGTGAATGAGAAACAGTGTAGAGCACTTTGTAGAACCAGTAAGTTTAAAAAAAAAGCACTATAAGTGCAGACCATTTATATTTTTGTTTGGAACTATGCATATTGTTCTGTATATGAGTTAATGTATCAGAGCTGAGGGTCTGTGAGCCAATGTTAATATTATGCATTCATAGCAAATCACACAACCATTAATTTATTAGCACTATGAGGAAAATCTAATGAGTGCCCTTGAAGAAAATTCACAGCCAGTAACTAATGTTTAAAATAACTGACATGTATAATTGAATGGATTAAAACATGACCTGTTTATAATTTTAAACACAGCTTAATTAAGTCATCCTACTACAAATCTACATATACACAAGTCAGTAAGCAGCAGTGAGAAGCACACACACACACACACACACACACACAAACACACACACACACACACACACACAATAGAATTCAAACAACAGGAGTTTTATTTAGATGTAAAGTGACTCAGACACAGGTAATAAATGTGTTTATTTCTTAGTTTGTTCTTTGTTATTATTAGCTGATAGATCATTGACAAGTCATTCAAATTTAAAACATTTAGAAATGTGTAATGAATTTAATAAATTAGTTAGCTGCCATCTGATCAGTTTGCACTGCATGGATGGTGTAATTTCATGTGATTTCACTCTTTTCTCTCTTAATGGATATTTTGCTAAACTAACTCATGTTTTATCTAACTTCTGTTTTTGACCTTGTCTGTCTTTTGGGATAATCTTTGGATTTGCATAAGTTCTAGCACTAATTATAGCAAATGGCTAAATAAAAACACTTTGCAATTATGTCCAATCACCTCCAGCTCTCATGTGTCTTAAAGCCCATCTTCCTTCCAGAAGAAGAGTCTGGGCCCATTTTCCCAATTTCCATTGTGTGATTGTTTTTCACTATGAAATATGGCACTGTGCCCAGGGCAATGTGTTCTCTTTATAAGCTGCTATATTCAAATTTGACTCATGGATAAAACAAGAAGAGGGGTGTTATATATTTAAACTTTTGGAATTATCAGTTTTTTTGTTTGTTTGTTTTTTTTTTGCAATCTGTTTCAATTTTCTGTTTACCAAAAACATTACTGAATTAGGCCCAGCACAATGAGTCTGTGCTGAGTCAAATGTTGAAATCTCTTTCTTATACTAAAATAAATGGCTTGGCACTTGTTTGCTATATTATCAGAAATTAATTTTACAAAGTGCCTCACAGAAGCCATCACATTAAAACATCTGCCTAATATTGCTAGGTCCTCCTTGTGCCCCTAAACAGCTGACCCATCTGACCCATCAAGGCATGGACCCCACAAGACCTCTGAAGACATTCTGTGGTATCTGGCATAAAGATGCTAGCAGCAGCTCCTTTAAATCCTGTAAGTTATAAGGTGGGGTCTCCAAGAATTGGACTTTTTTGTCCAGCACGTCCCACAGATGTTTGATTGGATTGAGATCTGGAGGCCAAGTCAACACCTTGAACTCTTTGTCGTGTTCCTGAAAACCATTCCAACATTTCTGAGACGTGTTGTGGCCATGAAATTCAAAATTACTTTTTTTTTTCCTTTAAAATTGTACATTTACTCAGTTTAAACATTTGATATGTGTTCTATGCTCTATTGTGGTATACCATATGGGTGTATGAGATTTGCAAATCATTGCATTTTTTTTTATTTACATTTATTTACATTTTACAGTGTCCCAACTTTTTTGGAATTGGAGTTGTAATTAATGATAATACACTACAGCAACATACAGTATAAGGATCACTGGTACACCAACACTGCGTTTATCTCTGCAGGTATGAAGGGAGTGCAATTACTTGGGTAAACACATGTTTGTCTGAGACAAATTGTTAATTAACTGTAAACTCATTAGAGGGAATGGATGTGTGTGTGTGTGTGTGTGTGTGTGTGTGTGTACCCGGACAAGTGGGGGTGTTTGGGGGGGGGGGTCATTTTCTGAGAAACACATTAGTTTGGAAGCTATTAATTATCTGTGCAGTGCCTTGTCCATTCCTGTGATTTCTGTCATGATTAAAGTGCTAGGCTAATCAAACAAATAACTGTCATTATAGCCTGCATGACTGATCATTCAGGGACATGCATCAAAAATTAAGCACTGACTTCAGAAAAGTTGTTGATTTCTCAGAAATTATCTACCTGAAAGAATGCAGGTCTCTGAGTAGAGAAGCTTTTTTATGCACACCAATATCTACGTGACATTTTATAGTCCTTTGTATTATTGAGGTTTATTCATTAGTTGACCTGGTAAATGATTGTCTATTTACTGATCGTCCAGCATGATGTATCCAAATAAGCATGAGTCCTTCAGTATTTATTGGATTTATTAAGTCAAGAATGTAAGAATGTAAAATATGAATTTAAAAGTAGAAGAATGTATGCCTCAACTCAATTCACACACTGATCTTGTTACTGACTGTAAATTAGATCCCTTTTCAGAAATTAACAAAGGAACATTGGAAGCTAAATTTAAACCATCAACAGCTTTTTTTCATAATCTCCCAAACTTTAGTTTGTGTGCTAAATAATCTAATGATTCAAACTAGTTGAATTCTAATAGCAAGCGGTCACATTACAAACTGCCTTGATAAATATAAAGTGCCCGCAGCAACAGATAATTAACTGATTTATATTAGGTCTCGTTCTTGCAATCACATCTTTTATTTTTTTATCACTATCACCTTATGACTTAAATATATTATAGAGAAATTTAGTGATGGTCTTTGAAAAAGTAGCAAGTACAGAAATTGAGTCAGGAAAAGTCAAAAGTTTTAAGTGAAGAAAAAAAAAACAGACTTAAGTACAGTAACTAAGTAAATGTACTTTGTTACTACCCACCTCTGTTGATACACCAACTTTTTAATCATAACTCGAACAGTCATAAAACTTGAACTTGAATTTCTGTTGCATGCATTTAAATGGTCTTATTTTCAAGTTGAACATTTGCTAAAAAAAATATGTGGGTGGAAACTCTGCATATGATTGCAACAACTGGATATTTTACCTTGTTTACTGAAGTTTCTCTTCACTAAAACAGGCCTGTGACCTTAAGAAAAGGTGACTGGATCCTTAAATGGAGTGCAGGCTGTAGAATATTTATTTATTTGTGCATTAATGCATAGCAATTATGTGAGCGCTGACAGCTAGAGCTCTGCAGTTAAGTTATGTGTCCACTGGACACTTTAGGCTCTCATCAGTATGTCTGAATTAGTTCAATATGGCGCCATGGACTGATAAAAAGATGGAAGGTGTTTGTAGGGTGATATCACTGTCTTTAGTGTGATTTTTAACAAAAGATGAGTGAAAAACAGAGTAACCAGGAAGAGGTCCTATGTTCTATGAGCTGCTGTTATGACTTCCATAGTGTATGGCCACTGCCACCCACTACTGCACCACACCTCTAACTATGTCTGCTAGAGCCCAATTCACACTGAAGGCGTTTCTTATTGGCGGGTCTCGTGGGTCTCACAGAACAAATACCTTTCTATTTTAATCTGTGTTTCAATCCACAAGCTGTTCTACTGAGAAAGCGAGGAAGTTCTGTATGTTGTGCACTACAAGCAATAATTAAAATCATAACCCACAACAGTGTCATAATTGTGCTGCTTGTAGCTGCAAAGTAATGTGTTTGTACAGTATTGTTTGTGCAGTAGTGATGTTATTTTTTTGTTATTATTTTTTACAACACATATATGCTGTTTGTTCATGCTGCAACATTCTCAAGTTTCTTTTTTTCCATTTCAAATCCTTGCCTCAACCTGTAAATATTACATAGGACATTTTAAAATTTCAACTAATTATTTATTTAAGAAGCAAAATAAACGGGTGATTAAAAAAATGGTCCTCAATGGTTTAAATCTCTAAGAAATGCTGGACTCGCAATAGCCCTACGTAATAGATCATGTCTGATTGGAACATGGAGTCAGGTGACAGGTTTCATCTTAGCTGAGCTAACTCTCTCTCTGAGGGAAGAATCTCATGAGGAATTCCTTCAGAAATGAGGGGTGCCACTCCCCATCAATGTGGCATGAAATCATACTGCAAGGCTATCTCACAAACAAAATGGCCATACAAAGAAAGCATGAAATGTTTATGAGCAATCAGATATGGAGAGATGGAGCACCTGGGGTTATGGGAATTAGTGAAAAGTAGAAAGATTTTCTCCCAGCTGATTTGGCTGGTCACTGTAATCAGACATTCAACTTAGACATTTATTTTTCTCCTATTATCCATAACATTATATATACAGTATACTCTGCCTAGTAGATAGGTGAAGGTGAAGATATACTACTCAGTGATAAAGTTTGGGGCAGAGTTTGCCTACGACAGAGGTGTGTATCAATTGCACATGATTCTGACCTTGAAGATACAGTAAGAATAAGAATATACATATATAATGTAACCATGTAATGAGTAAATCCCCCCTGCCATGTGCAGACAAACTATTCGATAATGAGATTTGTTGACAACGATTTTTGTAATCGATTATTATCGATTTTATCAATTAGTTGTTGCAGCTCTACAGTGGTAAGAAAAAGTGTTTGCCCCCTTCCTCATTTCCTGTTCCTTTGCATGTTTGTCACACTTAAATGTATCGGAACATCAAACCAATTTAAACAATAGTCAAGGACAACACAAGTAAACACAAAATGCAATTTGTAAATGAAGGTGTTGTCCTTGACTATTGTTTAAATTGGTTTGATGTTCCGAAACACTTAAGTGTGACAAACATGCAAAGGAACAGGAAATGAGGAAGGGGGCAAACACTTTTTCACACCACTGTAAATGCCTTTATAGATTTCATAGTAAACCTGTATATAGACAAAACTTACAGTGCTGTTTCTTTAAGCTGACTCAATCAGGGTAAATAAATACTTAGACTTTTTTATATATCTAAATGCTTAGATATTAAACTTTGCATGTAACTGGCATTAGATATTCTCCTTAATATGGAGAACATGTGTGCTGCATTACAGACAGCAGGACAAATTCAATAAATAGCCCCATTTTCTTTATAGAACACAAATTGTATAAGCATACCGTTTTGTATTAGTGGCTGAGAAACAGAATATCACTGCAATCTAAGATATGATGAAACAGTGACACCATGGTGGAGATAGTGTCTGATCTCTGCTAAAGATCATAAATCTGTTTGAGTGTGATGAATGTGTGTTTTGAAAGCTCTCTCCTACAATGCCTTGCATAAGAGCAATGTGGCCTAGAAGAATAAACAAGAGTATCAGGATTTAGATATGTAAAGCAGAGAGAAATATATTCCATAAGAATTGCAGGCAAAACAGATTCTATCAAATATTTTGTTTATTTTGGTTTTTACAAATATATATATATATATATATATATAATGACACTGTGCTACAATGTAAAGTAGTCAGTGTACAGCTTGTGTAACAGTGTAAATTTACTGTCCCCT
>JAFFST010053534.1:127418-141811 GCA_022414735.1 Noturus placidus
ACTATTGTTTAAATTGGTTTGATGTTCCGAAACACTTAAGTGTGACAAACATGCAAAGGAACAGGAAATGAGGAAGGGGGCAAACACTTTTTCACACCACTGTACAGTACATAATATCATCAAAAGATGGAGAAATATCTGTGTGCAAGGGACAAGGGTGAAAATCAATATTGCATGCCCGTGATTATCGGGCCCTCAGCTGGCACTGCATTAAAAACAGACATGATTCTGTAATAGAAATCACTGCATGGGCACAGAAACACGTCCAGAACTCGTTGTCTGTGAACACAGTTTGCCGTGGCATCCACAAATGCTGGTTAAAGCTCCATCATTCAAAGAATAGTTGTTGTTGTTATTATTATTATTATTATTATTATTATTATTATTATTATTATTATTATCCATCCATCCATCCATCCATCTTCAACCGCTTACTCCTTTTATTATTATCATTATTATACCTTTTTAACATAATGATGAGGAATCAGCTTGCCTGAGATTTGGCTTGGGAGACAGAAAATTAAGAGGCTTGTGCTTTTAGATCTCTATATGCAGCTATAGCCACCGTACTACCAGTTCATCATGAAAGAAATAGTACATAATTAGCATCAAGACAAGAGAATAAAGCACAATTTGTTCATTTGGCATGCAGGTAGAGCAGAGATAGATTTTGGACCAGTTTCTTTTATGAAGTTTTATATCATGACCATACAATGGACACAAGAAAGCTGGCCAGAGACCAGACAAAAACTTTG
Organism: Noturus placidus; assembly: GCA_022414735.1. Taxonomy (NCBI): domain Eukaryota; kingdom Metazoa; phylum Chordata; class Actinopteri; order Siluriformes; family Ictaluridae; genus Noturus; species Noturus placidus. The sequence goes on from JAFFST010053534.1 coordinate 128,174, forward strand.
TCACCATGGACAACAGAAGCACTTAACCAATTTCTAAAGAACACTGTAGCTTGGGATAATGTTAAAATGTCTGTATTGTTATTATTATCCTTGTACTTGGCTGTTTTTTCCTCATGTCCTTTTTCCTCTTAATTACATTTCCTCATTGTGTTACACGTCTGTTTTTTGACAGAAGAAATCCTCCTTTAATGCATGCTTGGAGTGACTAGCTGATGAGCTAACAAGTCATGAGAAGTCATGAAAAGTGAGTTTTTAGAAATTGTTCTCTATGCTTCACTGGAATGACTTAATCAGGGAAAATTATTTCACTTGTTAACATGCCAGTGTTTCAGGTGAGAACAGAGAAGCAAGAGTAAAAAGCCATTGCAGTCATGTTGTTTTGTGTGAGGAACAGCAGACTGCACGTAGAGAAAAAAATCACTGTCACACTTCTAGTTTACCTGCAGTGAACTCCTTCTTCAGCTCCATCTTGCAGCTGCCTTTGGCACGAGCACAAAAGCACATTACTGTAATTAGTGGAGCAGCAGGTTTGTAAGATGGAGTAGATTATAGCTACTTTAAAAAGCAGTCACATGAACATGAATAAAGTTAGCCTGGCTAATAAAGACAATGGCTAATAACCTTAATCGAATAGGAAAGGGCAAGGGAATGTGAAAAAGTAATTCACAACCATTAGTAGATAAGTTCTTGTTCAACGTGAATGTTCAGCTAGGAATTGCATGAATTTTCATTTTTGTTAGTCAACCAGCAATAAAAAAAACAGAGTTATGCATAAGAGAGAGTTTTACTGGTTTGTTTACTACATTCTTTTAAATGGCTCAACAACTTAATGCTTTTATTATCTTTCCATTTAAGAGACCCTTATGATTAATTATTTAGACGATATTTTAGCATTATGTGCTGTGCAGTCAGCATTTTCCATATAAACGTTTCAAACTAATCTTATTATGAAGTGTTGCTAGCTTTGTTCTCCCTCCATATTGTACTCTCTGGAGTTATAAACTTTCACTACCTTCATCCTCTGCCAGAAAACACTTCTGCCTTCTTCTCATCCACATAATGATATAAAGATTCGTCTTCATCATTAACGGCCTAGTGTATGTGAAGGATTGCTCTTATTTCTTCTCAAAAATACTGAACTACAAGATCTGCAGCATTGTTTGGGCTGATGTAAGTACAGAGTTGTGCTTGTGGCTGTTAGATTAATCCTCTTTGTCAGGACAGTGTCTCAGCAAGGGGCATAATGCCCTTCTAAGGCTGGGTTTACTGTGTATCTGCTGCTTTTCTTTCTGTGAGTGCCTGCCCGTGTTTATACAGTGAAATGCCATCGGTCGAACATACAAGCCCACCATCATGCATGGAGATGCCAAGCTATGATATCTCAAAAACATCCATACAAGCTAAGACACTTATCTGCTTAATAATTGATCTAAATAAAACGTGTAACTCATGGAGAAATGACAATAACACACTGCTTCAACTCTTAGCTGCAGCAGTGAAAGTATAAGCAATAGATCAGGGTGGAGGGTGGTGGCTTATGAGAAACTCATGCAAGATTGGGCATATTTATTTGGAAATTCTTTGAGTGATAATTGGGCATGTTTATTTGCAATGTGTATTTGTACTTGATGAATGCCCTTGCATGAGTATAGCATACTTTAGTAACTATATTTAACATACATGTGTACACTTATCTCGATACTACATACTCACATGGCTTGCGTATGCTACCTCTGCCTGCAAGAGTATGAGAAATACTCTTTCATAATCATACAGACTCCTGATTCAGAGGCGATTATGTGCAGCACTGAGGCAGAAAAGATGTGCACTCGAAATCCCGCTCACATAATAATGAATTGCAATCAATGTAGAGTGCATAATGATGTTATTATTTTTCTTTATTCATAGTATTATGTGTACTACACTAACCATATACCATAGTAACCATAGTTACTGTGATGTATAGAGTATATAGAAAAAATAATATAAAACGGAGACAAAGGAAACAAATTAAAAGGGTAATGTCTTTAGGAGATGTATGTCTTTACAACACATCTTCAAATGGGTAATTGTTCTTCATGCTTCTCTGCATGTGTTTAATGGACATGGACATCCAGTGAAATCCAAGTGGCTAATGGAAATCCAAATCTTTTTTAATTACTTCATATTTTCCAAGATGTGCTCAAATGTATATCAAACAGAGTAATGAATGCATGACAGTTTATCATTGATTTTCCTGTTGTACATGTAATTCCATCCATCCATCCGCTTACTCCTTTATCAGAGTCACGGGGAACCTGGAGCCTATCCCAGGAATCATCGGGCACAAGGCGGGTTACACCCTGGACAGAGTGCCAGTTGTACATGTAATTGTACTGTTTTATTTATTTATTTATTTTTTAAATTTTGAGTGGTGTTACAGTCGACCCATGCAGTGATACAGTTGTGCTCCTTTCTTTGTACAGTAAGAAAGGACTTCTCCTGGATTCAGTAAAATGTTATAGCACTCACTGATGACATCGGTAAATTGGCATATATGAAATGGAAGAAGAAAACACATGAATGATATTATTTGTGAAGTATGTACTTGTAATTTAAACTATTGTTGCAAATTTTAACTTATAACAAAATAATGTTATACCAGTTGTATCAGCTCTCATCTATATTAGAAGCAACTTAGACATGTTAGTATATATATACTTGACGATAAATGCACTTATTTTGGAGTATGCTTGTGCTAGTATATAAAAAGTAAACCTAAGTATACCTAATAAGTATGCTTCCCTTCCAGTATGAGTAGACATCCTAGTACATTAAAAGTAAACTTAAGTACACTCAACATTTAGTATACTTCTCTTCAAGTATGCTTAGACATACTAGTATTTTAAAAGTAAACTAGAATATGCTTGGCAATTAGTGTACTTCTCTTCAAGTATACTTAGATGCTAAATATTAAGAACTAATCTTTCCTTCTTTTATATATAACAATTAATTGTGATTTTTATTGTTTTATGTGGTTTCATTATTCAATTCTCAAGAAAAAAATATTGTTTTTTAAATAAGAACATTACCTATCATTCTGTAGATTGTGATTTTATTTACAGTAATGCACTGTGATACAACATACAAGAATCACTGCATCTACAAAACTACCAGTATTGTAGACAACATCTCTCACCCCTCTCAAGGACTCTTCACCCTACTGCCATCTGGCAGAAGGTACAGGAGCATCCGTGCCACCACCAGCAGACTCTGCAACAGTTTCTTCCCTGAGGCACTCAGATTACTCAACACCCTGTTGCAAAGCTCACCTGGGCTAGTCAAACACTTAACCCAATAAGACTCAAAAACATTGTACACCTGCACTTTACAAAGTTGCATCAGTCACTTTTATTATAGAACTCAGTTTACCTGCCAGTATTGCTGCTATACTTAGTGCTGGTACACTAGAAAATAGTTTAGAGTTTACAGCCAATGTTTTGAGTATTTACTTTCTCGTGTATCTCTTGTTCTTTTCTGTGTATTTATTGTCCTGCACTTATTTCACACTATTGTGGTCTTGCATACTGTTCTGTGTTGCGCCATGGTGCTAGAGAAATGTCATTCCGTTCCAATGTATACAAACTATATAGAGGAATGACAATATAAACTAAGTTGAATTAATTTGACTTGTGATTTTTTTTTTTAAGGAATGGGCTTACAAATTCTACTTTATTCCACCAGGAATTATTGTGAGCCCATAAAATTGAGCCAAAAAGAAAAGGTGAGAACCCTTCAACTACTAAGTTGAATAAATATATTATTATTATTATTATTATTATTATTATTATTATTATTATTATTATTATTATTATTATTATTATTATTATTTGAGTGAATACCTCTATGATGGCCACCTTTGTGTCATGACACAACGAATTTTGGTTATACAGCTGTTTACGGAAACATCAATAAGGATGAGTTTACTTCCTTGGAACAAAAACTGATCTCTAGTGCATATTACAAGGTACATGTACATTTTAAAACATTTTGTACATCCTTGTGCCTTAGATTTAGAGCTTAAGCCTAAATGTAACGCTCAAAGTTGCTCACAATTCCACTATTAGGGTCAATTTATAATGGAAAGGGTTCAGGTCTCAGTCTTCATTTTTATTAGGGAGTACCCAGGTAAGTATAGTGTGCATGCAAAACATTTCAAGTTTGAGACTTCCTTTATTTATTTATTTTTTTAATGGGGGCGAGAATGTGAGCTCCATGTACGTCGGACCATCCAGAGCTGAGACATTGAAGTTTTGCGTAAAAAGCTGTATAACCAAAATTTGTTGTGTGCTATGACATAAAGATGTCAATTGTTATAAACAAAGTAAAATAAAAGAAATAAAAAAAACTGGTGGTTTTGCAATGCCAATTCATAGAGGTAATTACTCAAAAAAAAAAATAGAGAAATTAAAAACAATCAAGCAACCAACTATTGGACCACTTGCAATGGAATGACCCAGCTGTGTGATACATGCTTTTAGCAGAGGTACAGTGAGGGTGGTAACACCAATACTTAAGTCTTACAATGTTCAAAACATGCACAAAAGGAGTGTCTATTTCATGTGTATGCAAAGTCTGGAGCCCTGGCAGCATCTTTCCTGAGGGACAAAACAGAAACAAAAAGTGTATTATCACCTTCCTTCGGAAGCACAAAAATGCAAAGAATTATTTACCCTCACCAGCCAGGCCCCAGGATAGAGAGATTTGCAGTGCAATGCTGATTGTGTGTCCTGAAAGCCTTTGGGGAATCACTTGTTCCCTTGGTAACCGGAGAAGGGGAAATAAAATAAAGAGGGCTGAAAATGAAATTGTAGGTAGGATGAGGTGCATACTCTTAGGTGCACACATGCGCGCGCACACACACACACACACACACACACACACACACACACACACACACACACACACGCACTTTCAGGAAATCCCTTTGTATCATCAATCTCACCCTTCAGAGCAGGACCCCCATGAGTCTTTGCTGCTGTTTCTGGCTCTCTCTTTCTCTCTGTACCTAGACGAGGTCTCCAGACACCTCCCTCCAACCAGGCCACTGAACCAGCCTGCATTAAAACAGCACACACTCGTATTATATATTGCTGCAACTCTTCACTCAGAGCTGCATATACCCTTTAATGCAGCCCGGAAAGAGTTACAGAAGTAATTGAAATCACATTCTCTGATTCAGGATAAGCTAATAAAGTCCGGATGAGCAAAACATGTAGAACAACCCCTGAGGAGAAAGCTGAGGAGTGCTGGGTTGCATTTTATCTCCGTTCCCTGCCAGAATGCTTTTGATGTGATGATGCGAGTTTACAATGGGACATGATGCTTCACGCTGAGCTCTTATTGATTACTGGTTTTATCTCCCTCAAAGCCACCTGACACAGAAACACTCTCTCCAGGGCCCCCTCTTAGCCCACATCAAAAAAGCTACTTTACTGTCTTTTGCCTATTACATCAAAGATGAACAAATTAACCAACTTTTATTGGAGAAAAAAACTAAACATCTTGAGCTTTGGTCTCAAACCTCAGTGTGAGTGACTTTAAATGGTTGCTGATGCCGGAGCTCATTACAAAATCACTTTATGTTAATGGCCCAATCCAGAAAAGCTGTACAAAACAGCGCTATGGTCCGTTAGTGGCATGATAAATATAAAATAAGGTCCAACAGTCCAAAAAACGTCCATGACTCTGTTAATAAAAATTATCATTTAATAAAAATGTAGTGCATACTTTTTTTTTATTCAAGAAAACATTATATAATTGTATACAAATCAATTTCTGATGGTGGTTAACTAATTTGATAACATGCTATATGTTTTTAAAAGTCTACAGTTGAATAGGGTAACTTTTTAAACAGTAGATATCAGCAATCAACTGGCAAAGATTGACTGTGATATTTATTGTATTCTACTGTTTAAAAAAAGACTTTGTCTAATTTTATATGCAAACATTTGCATGCTTAACAAGACCAAATAGCTACTCTTTGGATGATGTTTAAATTAAAATATTTATTTAACTGTGAAGATGATCTGAAGTTAAATAGTTTTTTATTTTATTTTATTTTTATTTTTTTTATTTTTTTTGTCATTCAAATTAAAATCAACATGTGGGAACTTCCTCTGTAATATTATCTTCTATTCTTTCTAAATAGGAATAGAAATTAATATGTACAATTTCAGGAATGCAGCTGATTAAGCAAACGGAGATAATTGTTTCTGAATATACAAAAAAACTGATCTTTGAGACAATTTAAAAAATACAAAGTGGTTTCATGTGTTTCCACTACAATTAGCCAGGTTAATAAGGTTTATAATGGACTTTGACAAGTATATCATAACAACACTTAAATTGAAATATACTATATTGTATAATGGAAAAAAAAGCCTTTCAGAGATATTCTCCATTACATTATTGTGTCAAGTAGGTGGAGCTTAAAGACTTTTTTCATTCTGAGAACACATTTTAATTAAAATTTTCATTATATTTAAAGCACAAATTGTTTTCGGTTATTGAGGTTTGGATGAAACCATTCAATTCAATTGACCAGTCAAACAGATTAATAAGGATAACAACTCAGCAATGGATATAATATCAATACCATTAATTAACATAATAATGATGGATTATAACAAAATCATTACACTGTTACAATGGAACCCACTGTCTATGCTGCACAGACCCCTGGAACCACTTTGAGGGCATCCAAAAGATCAACTTCTTAATTATTTAACCATTATTTTGCAGATTTGCAGTTAGTTATCAGTTGAATCATTCTCCATCAAAAATACTATCTTTCTGGCACCAACAATTGTTTAAACATCCATAAAAAAAAATCCGTCTTTAATAGCATCATTTGATATTGAATAATGCTTTCTGGCACCTGTATATTTAAAAATTTAGTACACATTTTAATGCCTTGCAGTTGTGGGCTTTAAGTAATCTTTCAACATGTTTACCATTGTCCCATTATGTTCTCCCATCCACCCTTCTACTGCAAAGAAAATGGAGTGATAAGCCAAATATTTCTCCATCGATAGAGCACTGCACTGTGTCAGTACAGTCAATATTTACACATGCATAACTCTCTGCATGCATGTATTTGGATGTGCTGTTATGCCTGACATTTTCAGCCTGGGAGCTTAGAGGAGATAGTGGCAGATGTGTATCCTGTTCCTCCTCTTCTCCACATTCCTTTCTAACCATCTTTCACTTCATTTCTTTCTTCTTTCTGTGGCAGAATCCTAAGTATGTCCTGAGATCCGCAGGCCTGCGCAGAATGTGCTCTCGGTTTCGTATGATTTGTGAGACTCGGTGGGGAAGGGAACAGAACTTCTATAGGTTAAAATCTGCAAACAATGAGTCTTGTGAGCATGATGGATGAGCTACATCCTCAGCCATTTGTCTGTGCTTTATCTTCCTTCGCGTTATCAATTGTTATCCCAACTTTGCTTAACACGCATTCCCTGAATGTAGTTCGAGAGAACGATATAAAGGAAGAGAGAAAGAGAGCGAGAAAGAAGAAGATCAACACAGGCTTGAAGTAGAAGTTGAAGTAAGAGGACTCCTCAAAGACTTTCAGGTCCTAATTAAGAGCAGGACTGCTATCTCGTCCTGTGACATTTAGCTGGGCATTCTTGATAAATGTCACATCCATGGTTGTGTGCACAGCAAATGGATGCTTCACCAAGTACTTAATAACCTTTATAAATATTCTTGCCAGGAACTCAGATTCTCTGGTATGTTCACACTCACATATATACAATGCATACCTCATCAACAAGGTGTGTGCATGTGTATCTGTGTGTGTAATCTTGGGCCAAATAAAAATGTGGGGAAGATATTTACATATCCAGCATACTTACAGGATGTAGCTATTGCCTATTTGTGTGGGAAGTATTGTGAAGATATTGTACAATTCATTATATTATTCATTTACATATGAAATTAATATTTAAGTATATTTTTTTTCATTGTCAGTTGCTGATGTGCCTGAATTTCAAAGTAATGATGGTTGTCTTCTCATTTATCCCTTTCATGTATAGTGTCCACACTTATAGATAGTATCTTTAAGGCTGTTTTTAGGATATAAAACATAAATCACCTCCAAATCACTTAAGATAATTACTGTATTTTAACAGAAATCACTATCCTGATTTATGCTGCTTAGACTATTTGTTATGGTCAGTGCAGCATGTATTTGGTATAGCACAGGGGTCGGTAACCCGCGGCTCCGGAGCCGCATGCGGCTCTTTCATCCTTCTGATGCGGCTCTGTCACGTCTCGTGACGGCGGAGAATGATGCAGGACGCAATTGCAGTGCGAACCGTGCTTTATTTACAAACAGTGTCAAACAGTGTAATCCCAAACGTAAATCCAACAGAGGTAATGCAGAGACAGGCGAGGGTCAGGCGATCAGCAAACAACGTACACAGGGTTAGGCAAAAGTCCACGTGTTTAGAACTGTCAGTCAAGTCCGCTTCGGAGCCGAGCAAATGCAGCGCGCATGCATGGCGCATGCGCACTGCTTCCGGAGGCTCCATGACAGCCTCCCTGTGGCTTTTGAAAATAATTAATGAGTATTTAATTAAAATGTATTTTATTTTAGTTTGATCGTTTTTAAAATGTAATTCTAAATTTGAAGATTATGGTGATCTTGTAACATCTAAATAAAACGTGTTAAAAAATGTTATGTCGCTGTTACTATGCGTCACAACCGCCAATGTGCTTAATATGTAATGAGAAACTAGGAAACAACAAAAAGTCAAATGTCGCAAGACACTTCCAGAATAAACACGCAGCCTTTGCTCAAAAATACCCGGATGGAGATGAGAGGGAAAAAAGGCGTTTGGGAACTGATGCGGAAGGTTGATCTGAGTCAAAATCACTTCAACAAGTGGATGAAGTCTGCAAATTCAAGTACATATGCGAGTTTTGTTTGAGTTTGAGTATTTTATTTGAAAGTAACCTTCAACCCAACGTCTTTTTTTCAGAGCTCAAAATGTTTTGTTGCATGCAGAAATGTCATTTTGTTTTCTCTGCAGTCGTTCATTGATTTCATAAATGCAACACATTATAGTTTGTTTATACATAGCATAAAGGCAAAAAAAAAACAACGTTATATGCAGTGTTATTTCATTTTAAATGTCAAAAGGGTTTTGCGGCTCCCAGTGTTTTCTTTACTATGGGAAACGGGTCCAAATGGCTCTTTGAGTGGTACAGGTTGCCGACCCCTGGTATAGCATTATAAATTTTCTACACAAAATCTATTTTTTTTTGTGCCAGATTACATTGACAGCCATAGCTTTTTGTTGTTGTTTTGTTTTTAAAGAGAAAATAGTCATCTGCATCATTTAACAGTCCTGAACTGCATACAATTTCTATTTGAATGTCAAGAATATTGCTACATAATTAAAATCCAAATCAACAGGCAAAGTCATGTTTGAAGGAAGACATAATTTGCAGGCATGACAAAGTATGGTCAACGAGACGCTATGTCTTGTTTCCTACTCAGGGAACAGGGTTACATATGTAACCCAGACGTTCCGTTTCCAAGGGAACGTCTTGTTTGAACAAGAATACCTACTATGCCATACTGAATCATGTCTGTCAAAAATGTCTGTGAAGTATATACACACAAAAAACACTTCTTGAACAAACATAGTCTTACAGCATACCCTCAGGTAATGCTTTAGAGGTAGCCACACCCTCGAGTTTAACCACCTAAGTCTGCTTGAATGTGCCCCTTGGAATCCCAGAACCTAAGTTACTGGTTCTACTGGCAATCTTTATACCACAAAAGAATAGACATGTATTAGAGCATACACTTCCTTGTGGATAAAGCTCTAGTATTGAAAATGTTCTCCCAACCTCGGTTGAGAGATGCCTGGGAGTTGGTACCCGCTCAGAGGCCAGACTTATAACCTCGACAGGGTTATGATATCTGAAAACTACAGTCGGAGTTGATCAAAGCGAAGCTACCAGCAGCAGACATTTCTGCTTTTGACAAACCCAGAACTATCAGGAAAGATGTGTGGCCTCAACCACCCAATTTCCACTCCAATCCAGCCCCTACCTTGGTAGGATATCAGTCTTCAACAATATTCCTATTTTAGATATCCATCCATCTTGTACCGCTCAAAGGGAACAGTGAGCATCGGGCACAAGGCAGGGTATCACAAGTCCATCGCAGTTTAGACATGCCAATCAGCCTACCATGCATGTCTTTGGACTGGGGGACTACCCAGAGTACCACAGCATGGCACATGCAAACATGAAAACTCTGCACACATGGCCCCAGTGGGACTGGAACCCTGGACTCTGGAGGTGTGAGGCGAACATGCTAACCATTATGCCATCGTGCGCCCTCATTTTAGATATTAGAAGAGCGTTCTTATCAGCCCTACCAGACTCAATTGAAAGGATGGGGTGGGCGGATATGTGAGAGTGTGCGACATTTAGATCTTATCATGACAAATCAGTACTCGAACTGAATGTACAATATGATAGAATGTTCGTAAAATACGCATATATATGCATATGAATATAAATGCAATATAAGCTCAGTTACATTCCTAAATGCCCACCCAGAAGCCTTGGGCAGGATTACCCCTAGAGACCAACCCCATCCTTTACTCTTAGGACCCCACAGGTGACCTAAAATACTGATTCCTGTGATAGGGACTTTCCCCATAAATTTGAGAAAAATATTTCCTCAGAAATATTATAGACTCATAATGGCCCCAACAGCCTCAACTGAGGAGCAGAGGGAGAAATGTTGATGTGGGAAAAGTGACTTTAATTAACAATGTCCAAACTGGATAAGAAATATTTCTGAGAAAATATTCTGCATTTATAACAGCCCAACAGATTCAACTGAAGGGAGGGGAAAATGGATGCGAGAATGTGTGATTTTCAGATCTTATCATGACAAATCAATGCTCAAACTGAATGTGCCAACGATAAAATGAGCATAACAGAGTGAAACTGCACGTATACTGAGCACAGTTTCAGGTAACACAAACCCAAACTCAGCTGCATTCTTGCACCCTGGCAGCCTCAAGGGAGCGAGAGACTTTTTTTTTTTTAAGTGAAAGTATTATAGGTTCTTTACCCTAGCCAACTCACTGAACAGGGACATAAGAACAAGGGAGATCATTGAATAGATGGGGGGGGGGGGGCTAACGCTCAGCCACACTAGCTCTCTGTTCCTCCCTATCAGTGCTAGTCCCAGCCCGAGGACTACTTGAAGCCCTCAGGAACTCGAGGCCACAAGAGAAGAATTCATTGAATGCCTCTGACTGTTTCTTCACAACCTGAAACCTGTCTATGACAGTATTTTCTGAATCGCTGAACAAGCCAGCAGGAGAAACAGATTAAGCCAACAAATTAAGCCACAGATGCCTCTCGACGACTACCAAAGTAGCCATAGAATGTCCAATGGCACCGGTGGTCTGCATCATGGCACAGAGAGACAAATGTGTGGCTTGTCAGAGTGCCACAACCGCCTCAGGACCAATAGCGGTTCTGCTATCGAGCTCTTTTAGCAAGTCAGCTTGATAAGCTTGAAGCACAGCTATAGTATGCAAAGCCCCACAAGCCTGCTGCTGCATAAACCTTGCCCACTAACTGTGAGGACACCCTGCATGGCTTCACTGGCAAGTGTGCCAGTGAAGCCAAGGGGCTTCACCCCTAAGTGTGCTACCATGCCCGGAGAACCCACAAGCGTCTCTTCAACCTGTGGCAGCACAATGTAACCGTACCCTAAACAATGGTACCATAATTTGCCATCACAGTTAAAAACTGAACTGGAGTACAGTTTTTCCCATGACCTCGACACTTTGGCATGAAGTTTGGGGAAAAAAGGGGAGCTTATTGCCAGGCGATAATTTTTTACCACTGGTGAGGAAGCACTAGTCTACCACAAGGCGCTTTCTCCTCAGCTAACCATTTTATTTTCAGCTTCTCCACAGCCCATGTCACAACGTCTAGCAGCTCTTTATAGGATTCAGATAGCCGCATAGGTTGTGCTTCCTCCTCCATCTCCTCAGAGGTGGAGGCGGCAGGCTGATTTACTAGTCCCAGAGGAGAAATCACACTGCAAGCTCCTGCTGGGACTGGAGACTTGGAACCGAATGAAAGAGCAAGTGAAAGGGACTCGCCCATCTCTTGCTCTTCCTCCAGATCTATCTGAGACCCCCATGATGTGAGCCTGCAGGCTGCTTTGATAGTAGCCGGTCCCAAACATCGAGGCACAGATGCCCAGCTTCCTTCACATGAGTTTTTTTAGGGTCAATTTCTCACAGTGCACACAGACAGCCCCCTCAAGGAATTGCCTAGTGCGATCTGCTCCGAAACATTTAACACAGAAAGTGACATTTTTAGTTCAGAAATATGAGACATTTCATCATTCACCCAATTCATCTGCAATGGATATAAAAAGTCTTCACACCCCCAGATTTTTGTGATAAATAAAATTAAACCAAGATAAAACAAGAACTTTTTCCACCCTCACTTGTCAAAAAGTATAAATCAGGAGAAGGGTATAAAGGATTTTCCAAAAAATTAGATGTACCATGGAAATGTACAAAAGGACCAGACAAAACCTTACTAGGTAGGATGTCAAGAGACCAACAGCAACAGGAATAATTGACAAGTACTGATTACTCTCTGCATGTGACAACATTCTCTTGTATTCTTCACATATCTGGCCTATGGGGTAGGGTGGCTAGAGTGGAAGTGGAAGACATTTCTCACAAAAAAAAAAACATCCAAGCCCAACTAAATCATCTCCAAGCCATGTGGCAAAATGTGTTATGGTCTGATGAGACCAATTCCAAAAGGTATAATAAATATTTAATTCTAAAAGGTATGTCAGGTGAAAAAAAGCACATCACTAAAAGAAGACATCATGCTTAAAGGCCTTTAAAAAAATAAAAATAAAAAAAAATAAAAAAAACCTGAACAGGGGCTTTTATCAAGGTGGAGGGAATCATGAATAGTTACAAATACCAGTCAGTTTTGGTGCAAAACCTTCAAATATCTGCTAGGAAGCTGAAAAGGAAAAGGAATTTCACCTTTCAGCACAACAATGTATTGACAAAATATTGCCAAGACAAGATGTGCCATGCTGATAGACTCTTACTCAAAGATACTGACTGGTGTAATAAAATCAAAAAGTGTGTCAACAAAGTATTAGTCTTTGGGTGTGCACACTTATGCAAGCAGGTTATTGTAAGTTTTTTTTTTTTATTATTGTTTTTCACTTTATTTGTATAATTGCAGTGTAAGAAAGGCGTGTGGTTAATTAGTGTGCAGTGCTGTCAGTGTGATAGTAGGCAGTTAAATGTGAGGATATTAAAGCTAATTTCAAAACACTTTTAAAATTCCTTCAACACTTGCAGAACAGCTGGCAATGTCATCCTATGTCAGTGTATGTAGCTTTTTACACAGGTAAATGCATGGAAGCACAGCAGCAAAGTGTAACATTATTTTCTTTTTTGCTTGCTGTGGATTCAATCTCTTAGAATATATATATATATATGTGTGTGTGTGTGTGTGTGTGTGTGTATGTATATATACATATATATGTATATATATATA
>JAFFST010053534.1:146809-160850 GCA_022414735.1 Noturus placidus
GTTATATGTTTACTGTTCATTCATGTACAGCGCTTTGAGAAGCTACTTTTAAAGGCGCTTTATAAAATAAAGACTTATTATTATTATTATTATTATTATAATGACCTCAGACATAAAAGAAACATTACAAAATTTTACATGTCTCAGCAATTTACTGCAGAACAAGTTTCTAATCAAATGTTAGTGTCATTTGATAGTGGGAACTGATGATGAATCTGTCAGGGAATAAAATACTGATCTTGATGATTATGAACATGATAATTGCCTATTGAGAGTAACGTATTGAATGATCCAGATCCTGAATATGATCCAGATGCTGAATTTACCGGGTGAAGTGCAGAAGGTGCCATATTTGCCTATCATAATATTACTTGATAATATTGTATTTAGGCAGGGATAAAACCTGACCTGAACATTCTGAACATCTGAACATTCTGAAACATTCTTTTTTTTTTTTTTTTTAGCCCTGAATAATTCTCCCCTTGGGGCTGTTTGTCATTACGTAACTGAACATCAGAAAAGAAGTAATTGTATGTCTTCAGTGAACGGAGCCGAGACCGATCAGGCAGGGTTTACATGGAAATACACGTGTCTTATTGACTGACAGCTCTCAATTCTACCAAACGCTAGCTCATACATATAGATCTGTGATATACAGTATGCCGATTTATTGTTTTGAAACACTAACATCATCTGATGCTGAGCAGGAAAACAAGGTGTGTAAATATCTAAATGAGTTCCAGTTTACATGAACATGATATGAGCAGAGCATAAGGAAAGATAATGTACTTTGCATGGCACTGTAGCAGCTTACTTGTGCCTACCATTGGCTTGTGACAGCAAACTAGACTAGTTAGAAGTTTTATATTTTATCGGTCTGGTAGTCCTACAAACAGTGACAACACCCAAGGCAAGTTGTATGATTAATCCAACTTTTTCTGATCATGTTTATATCATCATTGACAGGCAAGTTACCTCAGCTTCCATAAAACAAAACTTAGGCTACTAGCTGAGCTGGAAAAAATGCATGAAGAAGAATCTGGGCTCAGCCACGGTTGATTAACAGTCCAGCTAACACCCCTGTTTTTAGCCATGAAAATTATGCATGATACGAAAATATTAAATATTGTAATGATTTTAATTTTGTTATGGTGACTGAAACTATTGAATGAAATACTTTCAACGAGTGAATTAGTGCATAATTTAAACTGTGTATATATTTTTATATTTTTATTGACAAATAAAATGTCGAAATATAATGAAATATGCTGTATTTTATTATTTTGTAATTGTTAAGTCAAATATTAGGACAGTTTTGGGGTATTGTTGGGGGTATTATTGGGGTATTTTAGAGATTTAGCAGTGTTAGATGTATACTTCGGGTTGCTAACGTCCTGAATATGTAATAATGATTGGCGAAACATGTATGCATTGAAACATGTATGCAAGCCTTCAAGGCAGTAAGCATGGAATTATCATTGCCTCAGAATATGTAAATATTATGAAAATTTTAACATTATTGCAATAGTGAAATTCATTCTCAAAGCTAGCGTCACTGTCATGCCCATGTCTGCAACAATCATGATCATCACCCCACAACTTCATCAAATGACCTCCACTCAAGCACCTGTCCCTGATTGAAGTCACCTGATCATTAATGACACTCACCTGTTTGCCATTAGTGTTACTTTGTGAAGTCTGTTGCATCTGTGACAATTCCAAGCATCTGCTATCTCCTTCTTAATTAGTGTTTAACTATAGCCTGTTTAATATTTACTGATTGAGTCTTGTCTAATGCCTTTTTACTGAAAGCCTGACCTCAAGTTTCTAAATATTGCCTTGTCCTTTTTTTGTCTGCTGCATTGGGTTTAATGAAACCAGAACGCCTATGCTTGCATCCATTTGTCTGCTTCATGGCACACTGAAAATATTGCTCAAATTTGCATACAGCATATGTTAGTGGAACAGTCTGCCTTGTCAATTTTAGGACAGTGAGTGTAATGAATTATCACATTTGTAATGATGTTTTATGAAACAAATAGGTACACCCTGTACTTGCTCATAACTTAATGGAGCTACTTTGTTCTGACTCCTTTTGTATTTAGATTTGTGTGTTGCTCGACTGTTCTATACTTAATTTTGTTAGATTTATTTGAAGACCAAGGAGAGAAAACACATAAGCAGTTACACACCATTTCCACATAGAGAAAGAATGTCCACAGCTCACCCTCAGCATCGAGATATCATCCCCTGGGAGGAGGATGTGCGGCCATGGGATCTAGTGCTTCCCATTGCCCTCCATGATGGATGTGTAGCATGAGGAATGGGCCTGTCCCCGGGGCCCCTCTTACGTCTTTTTCTGGGTTAAACAGCACCCTACATCACACCCTTCTATACATTCCCATGCAAGAGCGTGTTTACCAGGCTGTGAAAGCACTGAAATCAATTTCCTCTCAAAATCTCAGGATACGATGAAAGGAAACTTTAAGCAGCACTTTAAAAAATGTCACACTTCTATTGTATAGGTCTGAGTTTGAATGGCAGTGAGTTTATGTGATTTTATTTATGTCTTCACAGCCACAATGGCAACAGTGGATTTCAAAATTTGACAATGCTTCTTCTAAGACTATTGTAACATAGGCAGAACATATCAGGGATTTCTCATGAAATCTAGGTCTTGTCTACTACAACAAAACAGAAACTGCATTGATTCAATAAATACGAGGATGACCTCAACAGCTAAATATTTAAAGCCTTGGATGGGTTCAGAATGCTCTGTATGAAGGTGCCATTACCAAAATCCGGACTGCAGAATCTCTCACCATCTTCAAGAAACAGCTAAAGACCCACTTCTTCCGCGAGCACCTGACCAACTCATAAAAAAAAAAATAATAATAAAAAAGAACGCACTAGCATTTCTACTCTGCGCACTTTGCTTCTTCTAGAAATCAATTAATAGATCTTGTATAGTAGCACTACTTTTATTGTTCTCTGCTTGATATCACTTTGCTTGTATCTCTCATTTCTAAGTCTCTTTGGATAAAAGTGTCTGCTAAATGAATAAATTTAAATGTAAATGCAAAAGCAATGGTCAAAGCACTTGCTGAAACTTTTTTTTATTTTATTTTTTTTAAACAAGGCACGAGTTTAAGGACTCACATGTACAGTAAGACTGTACTAAACAAATGAAAGCACAGGGAGCTATATGTGTAGCAGTCTGGGGAAACCCATCAGATGTCACTCTGCTGTGGAATAAGTTATTACACATTAGCTTAATTATCTTATTTCACGTAAGCTTAAAATTAATTCTTAGAAAAATAATCACTAATGTTGTTTATTGGATTGCACGTGTAGAGGTACAGTAGGTGGAACACTTGCTTTCGGTAGCCTGGGAGCTCAGGATAATATTAGATCAGGTTCAGAAAATTCCAATTAATGATGTAAATATAAAGATTTTTAATATTTGATATATTTGATAAATTTATTATCAGATACAATAGGGCTTATTGGAATTCCTATATCATTAATTCGCCTTAGGTCCTGAGTAAAATGCCAGCTGTGTTGTAAGGAGATACTGTATAAATGACCATGCTCTATGCAAGTAAAGAATCAATCAACAGCTGTATGCCTAACTCTTTTTCTGCTGATAGTGGATATTGTTTACAATAACTGGGCCAAGTAGCTTTGAGGTTCTCAGCATAAGGGGTTACCAGAATGAGGCCTACTTCATTAGTATGCATTGCCCATAAAGTTTTAGGCTGCTTCCTAAGGCTTCAGAGAACGCTTCATGCATGGTAGACAGAAGAGAAAGACAAATTAGCTGGAGTTAACAGAGTGAATCTACCATCATGCATTGTAAGAGAACGCTTCAATTTAAACATTAAGTTTCTAACTAGTAGGTTGAAAGGAGAAGATGGAATGAGGACAAATTTGTGATAGAACATGATATCAGAATCGTCAGGAGATGTGACATGTAGGGAGTATGTTTTTAGAACGGTGACAGGAGCCCCATTTATTCCCACAGAGTTAATTCTAGAGCTTGATATTCTCCCTTCAGACTGTCTACCAATCGAGGGGTGAGTGGCACCTGTGTCAGTCACGAAAGGGTATGATTTACCTCGACACAAAGGTAAATAATAGGCAGTGTGTCATAATGTGAACTCAGTACAAGAGAAAGCATAGAAGGGGTTCCTTCACTCTTTGGGTATCCCAAGTGGTTTTGTTGAAATTGTCACTGGGGCAGGTTGGTATTCGACCCTGTGGAGACAGGGGCAGATTGTGGCTGATTATTTTTCAAATACCTATGTTTGGCGTGAGGGGTGCGATAATCATTAATATTAGTAGAGATCAACACAGTTGTTTTGTTTGCCAGTGGCTTCAAAGGCCCCAGAGGATTCCATTTCCCTTACACGCGTGGCAAAATCTCGGCTGTCATTGTTTGCAGACTTTGTGTCGTAATTCTAATGGGTTGATCGCACTCGATTGTTTAGACACGTGTTTATAAATAAAATGGAATGTTCTCCAGTTAAAGGCAAACATAAACTGTTTTCCCATTCATTCTGGAAGCGAATTAGTAACAAGCTAGGGGATTCATAGGTATGCTGTTTAGTGTTAGCCACATGTGAAATATCCTGTTTCCCGCGAGTTCTTTGCTGCAAAACTGTGCATAGCTCAGCATAAAAGTTAGCAAGACAAGCAACACTATCATTGGTTAAGCCCAGTGTGAAAATCCCTGCAATTAAGAGTTCCTCGGTGACGTCATGCCCAAGAACCTTTAACAATCTGAAAATCTGGACCGGTTAACTGAGCATATCTAGTCTGTTGTTTAAGTACATCAACAAAATGACCAGGTTTTTCTGTCCAAGGAAAAGCATCACATATTGCTTTTATTTCCATAATACTAGGAGATTTCAATTTAAAACTTTTTCCTACATGTATGAAAAGTGCAGCGACATTGGGATTAGAGCTAGAGGGCGTTTTGGCTCCTTTTTTCTCTGAGCCAGAGCTCTGCTTATCTGTATTGGGCTCTGTTTTCTCAATAAATGTCGTAGATTTAGTCTTTTTCTTCTTTTCGTTGATATACGGTGGGGGCGCACTAGGCATTGAGTGAGATGGCATTACCAATTTTACTGTTTGCAGCTTTTTGGCTTTTTTCTTTTTAGACGACTGCACGGATTTAGGCTTTTTTCTTTTATCGGAGTGTTCATCATCCCACTGGGTTTTACTATCTTTCCATGTGGATAAAGCGCATTTCATGTATTCATAATCCCAGTCGGTATTTTGCCACCTCTCATAAATACACAACTCTGCCGCGAGTAAATGTGCCTCATCAAATGTTCCATCATGAGGGTAAAGGTGGAACTGAGGCTGACTTTCTGTGCAGCCTGCTAAATTTCCAAAGAAAGGCTGCACAAAAACACCTTTACAGTGGTCATAAATCCACTGATTTGATGTGATCCTAGACTGATCATTTCCACCCATAGCTTATAATTTATTAATCACAGTTTATAATTTAATAATCATGAGAGGATATCAGATCATGTATGCACAGCATCTCTGAGACACTGTGTTCACGGAAACACCATGAATCAAAATGTGATATTTCAACCAAAAGAATTTTGGTGTCTCTAAGACACTGTGTTGATGGAAACACTGTGAGCCCAAAATGTGATATTTTATCCAGTGCTTCAAGATTTATTCAGATATCCACACGGAGGTAGAAAGAATTAAAATCATTCACTTATATCTGTCCAGATATCACCACTTCTGACACCAGGAAACTGTTAAGTTCTTGTCTGATACCAGTCACAGAACCAGAAATTGGACCCTGCGCTGGCAGATTTCCTCACATCCGAGCTCAGTAAAAAGTCACGCCAACACCATGGTTCAGTGAAAGCTTCTCAGCTTAATGATACAGAAAGCATAGTATATATACACAGAGAAATATTGATAAAGAATGATAAATGTCAATTGGAACCAGTCCCAGATAAAATCAGAACATCTATTACATATGTTCAAGAGACATAAGAACTAAAGACATCTTTTCTACCAGATAATAATACGAAGAAGAAGAAGAAAAGCGAGAGGGCGAAAGGTGAGGTGATTGGGAATGTTCAAAACAACACATTCCACGAACACAAAACAATTTAGTTCTGGTACATCGTGACACAAATACCAGGTATTTACATATCATACAAATTAGAGACCTTCAGAATTGAGACACAGAGACATTGCTATGAAACGTATCACCCTATCAATTCAATCACTCCACACAATAGGCAACCAAAGAGATTTTGCCCCCGGCATGGTACTATCATGTGCCTCACTACAGAATACAGTATACTCTATGTACACTGTATCATATCAATCTCTGTATCAAATCATATATCAAATCATATCACATCTATCTATCTATCTATCTATCTATCTATCTATCTATCTATCTATCTATCTATCTATCAAGTCCCCTATTAACCAATGTCACAAAACATTAACAAGATCCTTGTCTTTCCTATGTGTATTCAGCATTAAGTATACTATGCTCAATGCAGCTTCTAGAGTTTCTAGTTTCTTCAAGAGAATATGCAATAAAAATCAATCACTTGAACAGTTTCTAAACTGAGATTTTATTCCCATGCTTAAAATACTCCAACCCTGGTTGTAAAACCCCAAATCTGCAGAACTGTCACATTGCTCAGAGCTCATTCGCAGAAGTGATCAATGTGTCCAAAATATCGTTCTCTCACACTGTTAAGATTAAATAGAAACTTGCAGGTGGTGACATAGGAATCGCTCTCTGTGCCTCCATTTATGCATTACCACTCCTGTTGCTTAATTAGCTTCCATTAATTATGGAGATGGTGTGAGTCCAGATTATGCAGAATCAACATGACCGTTGACGGAATCTAGATCATTCTGTTGTGTCGGCTGATGGGGAATACTGCGCTGGCTTTTGGAGCGTTCATCATCCGTTTCTTGATGGCATAAAAGCTCCCATGAGTCCTGTTTTATATGAGGAGATATAATGTTCCTGTCTCTGCTCTGTCCTTTGTACCATCCTTTTATCAGAGACAGGCAGTGCTATCTGCACATATTGTATGCTCTGGACAACTTTGACTCAGTCTATGCAATTGTGTTATTATACCACTGCCAGTTAGTTTAATTGGCTGCATATGAGAAATAGCATAAGGACGTTGTAACTTTGGGTGATGCTCGTCACTGTGATGATAACACTTACCAATTCACTTATTTATGTAGGACATATACATAGACAAGATGAGTAGAAATGGATTCAGAATGCCTGACTTGACCATCGCCGATGAACAAAATGGAACTGTTTGAGAATATACCGTTTTTATGTTGTGCATATCCAGGGTGAATCTAGGCCTGGGAAACTGCTCAAGGCATGCTTATCTTTCTCACTAGTACATCCTGCTGTGCTTAATAGTTTTTCCTTCCTCTTCATTTCTTATGGTGCATATTTAAATCTTAATTTTCTTGTAGCTTGACTGATTGAATCAAACATTCTGGCGAACTGATTAAACATTTATGACTGGCTCTTTTCCCCCTCCTCCCCGGTTATCTTAGTGGAGAAAGGTTGTGGTGCTGCCCCACATATTCGATGAGATTAAGAGAGAGGGGGAGTGAGAAAAAGAGGTGCAGTGAAGGTGTCACCCAAGCTGCAGGCAACATTAAGAGGCAATTAGGGGCTCGGTGTGGTCAGCAGCAGCCGTGCGCTCTGTCTAAATCATTGGAGGATGGGGGGTCCTAATGAAATGCTAATACAGGCCAGGCAGTGTCAGGAGTTTGTAATTGGAGCACAGCTGCTGCTGGGACTGTGGAGTGGTGAGGAGGCAGTAGGCAGGTCAGAGCCATCCGCTCCTGTTTGTCGCTTCTAGAGCCAAGCTCTATTAACGCAGGAACAACACCATCCAGGTTTACTTTATAGATCGGGTAGAGCATGTTACACAACAATGTTTTTTTTTTTTTTTCACAGTAACAACTAATGAACTGCCATTGAGTGCCCTGTGCATGACTTCTCCGTTTCTGTGATTCTATTACTATAAACTAGGGGTAAAATGCATAAAAATTACTCCGTGATAACCATAAGAGTTTTGGTATATCATTGATTATACCAAAACAAAATTAACTTAGAATGCGTAATGATAACTAAGGGGTAGCTTGTAAGGCTTTATAAGGCTACCTGTCCTAAACTTACATGAAACTTTATAAAGCCTTATTCCATTTTGATGTCAAGATGGCATGATATCCGATTAAAAATTTCAGGTTTTTGTTGATATAAGGTTGTCATAAACTTCCAAAAACTTTTGTAAAGCTTTATTCTAAAAAAAATAAATCCAATAGAAATACCACTATCTGTATCTGTTTAGTGCTGCAAATGCCTATACCTGTATTTGGATTTAAACCTGTATAGGCATGGCCTAAACTGGAAAATTATTATTATTGTTATTAATTATGAACCCTACCATTATGCCCCTTAAAACACTGGGAAAATCCAGAAATAGAAATGCTAGATCAGTCAGCATGCTCATGATCACTTGAGTTCATAATTGGTCTCAAATAAAGATCAAGTTCACACAATTATTTGTAGCTGCATGCAATATTTTTTAATTGATTTACTTAGTTCTATCTCCCAAAATATAAAGAAACTAGTAATCTAATTTAAGCCACCTGACCGCTCATTTGCACCCACCTGAAAGTAAAATCTCCAGCTCATGTTCTTTTGCATCCTGCAGGATCTACTGTACATCTGGATACCGTCAAACCGGATCTTTCAGGATAAAAACAAACATATGTATTGTCTCTTCATTGCAAATAATGTATTTGTTTTCGATTGCATCCATCAAAAAGATTTTTTTGATATGAGGTTGTTATGGCATTACCATGACACTTTAATAATAAAGGTATGCATCTTTAATAAAGTAATAAAGCTGTAAGATATGTCAAGTTTTTTTTTTTTTATGGCAGCTGTCATCTCTTGCAATAAACCTTTACAAATGTTTATGTAGGTTTATGCCCTTGTCATTTAGCCCTATGAACCCTTGAGTAGTGTTACCAAAAAACGAAGGTTATTAAAACAATGTAGCAATACTGTTTTCCCATACTCTTGTCTGCAATATTCTAAAAATATTAATGTGATACAATGCACCTTTTTATTATTGATCATTTTTGTGCCAGTATCATCTTTAACATATCAAATTACTTGATCCTTTACTTTACTTTACTTTACACAATGGACAGTGTCATAAGAAATATTGCAATTTTTTATTACTTTTTTCCAACCTGCTGCTAGCTTCAGTACAAGAATCATTTATCAATTTCTAAAATAAAAAATAAAAATTATGAATTAAAGAAAATTAATCTATTACAGGCATCTTGCCAAAATCATGATGATGAACGTGTCCTCTTTTTCATTCTCCACATGGAACAATTGTTTACAACAAGTTTATTCAACATTCCTGAGGAGTTTTCTTGACTATATGAATAATTTGTACTATATTACAGTTTAGATAAAAGCTAGTGAGTCTGAATTACATTTTTGGGTACATCCTGGGGCAGATGCATTGTGGATTCAGATGTTGTTAGAGGAACATTCATTCCTAGGGCATTTTCTATGTCGGTCTTCATCTGCATCTGTCTGTGCTGTTTTATTTATTTTGATAGTTTACATACGCAATATGACATGATATGACATGGCATCGCTTCAAATTACCATATGCTCTGCTGAGAGGAACATATTTTAGCTCTTAATGTGGGACAGTGACACCAGCTTACATTAGAAGAACCTTCCTCACCATCATGCTCCTTCAGGGAAGTGTGTGTGTGTGTGTGTGTGTGTGTAGGAGACTTACACTTCAGCTATATGCCCTAAAATAAGCTTGACCTCAAAATGCAGCTGTTTTTCTTTTTGTCCTTCTAAAGAAACGATCCTGTAGTGACCTACCGAGGAACATTTAAACAGCCTTCACAGATTCCAACAGTGTGTTGGTTGTTCTACAAAGGTTAAATTTGAAACAGGAGATATCTTAGCCTTTTTTGCCACATGTGGGTTTAGCTTAGATGTCTAGATGCACATACAAAGAGCATGTAACTATTAAATCTGTATTATTTAATGGCCATGTAGTCAATCATGACTCTCTATAATGCCCTACTCTATAATAATACTCTATAGTGCCTCTCCTAATCTTTGCAATACACACTACTTTAAAATAGAAATGGCTTTGTACATCATAGACCTACTGTCTGCATTTACATTTTGCTTTTATTTGTGGAAATCAATTTGATTTACTTCTGATTATTTGCTACAAAACAACATCTTGGCATTCACAAAGTATTTTAAATTAGCACAATTTTGCTGAAGATCGCAACTCTGCCAAACCCTATTAATTGTCCTGTCCTCTGCTAGTCCACCAGACATGGGGAAGTGTGATTCCTACCCCACTGCGTCACTATTGGCACTTGTTATAATGCCCATTTTTGACCACTAGGTGTAATAATAATTCAGTGCAACAAAATGGGGCAGTGAGCATGCTACCTCTTTAATGCACATCTAGGAAAGTAAATCAAATGAACAGCTTCCATCCATTCATCCATCTTCTATACCGCTTATCCTTTTCAGGGTCACGGCGAACCTGGAGCCTAACCCAGGAAGCATTGGGCAAAAGGCGGGGTACACCCTGGACAGGGTGTCTATCACACACACATTCACACACCCATTCATACACTACGGACACTTTGGATATACGAATGGTGGGAATTGGGCCCCCAACCCTGGAGGTGTGAGGCAAACGTGCTAACCACTAAGCCACCGTGCGCCCCAAATGAACAGCTTATAGCTGTCAAATATATTTTTTTAATTGTTGGTCACAAAAGGTAATTAGTATTACAATAGAATTTTAAATGTGTTGAGCTGTGAATGAGGACTTTATGAAGATTAACATTTGTTGAAAGGATGTCCCTAGGAATAAGCCACCACAGGTGCGGTGTGTAATTGAACGGACAGTGACACATTTTTAATGGCTTTGTGGTTCTCATTGGATATAACATTAAGCCAAAGTAATGCAGTAATTGGAAGATATTTACATTTGTGTTGGGTAAATCATCTAGGAATTACAGCCCCAGAATATAGTCTTCCTACTTTTGTGGACCACAAGTAATTGGATATATTAACCTAATTTGGCTCTGTGTTATCTTTTTCTTCTCTCCCAAGAATACAAATATTTGTACAAAAATACAACGATATTATTCCATTACAGTGCACTGAGTAGATGAAGCAGTGGGGTCATGCTAGTTCAGCTGACACGTGCTGCTTTATTCATTTTCTCAATACACAGGACTTAATAGACTTTTGTTTTAATCCCCATACACAAAGTGCCATTTATCAACCAGGCATTTATTTACAACCCCTGCAGGTCTGTGTAATGTTCTAGGACTTAAATTCAGTAGCTCATATGCTTTATGTTTTTGAGTCAATATTTTTCAGAGAAATTTGAACTATTCTGTTTTGGTAGAAAAGTCTCAATGGAGGGCAATTTGTCTGCTTAATGACAAGGCTCATTAGAATAAGCCCAAAGCTTTCAGCAGTACCAAAGCACATATTTTGATTTCTTTTATGAGTATAGGAAGGTGGGAACATTGCTATTTTTATGCTTTTCTTTTTTTTTCTGGGTTTTTTTTTTCTTTCAAGGTGAACTAGCAGCTAACATGCTGATATAGTGCAGTAGATGAATGAAAAAAGAAAAGGAAAGCCTCTTAGGTATTGAACATTTTGTGTATAGCCTCTGCGGTATAGGAAACGTGCACTTTTGGTGCTAAATACAACCTGATTAAGGGATATTTTATCAGGGCTGTAATGAGGAACAATTGAACACTTTGTTTATGAGAGGAAGAACAAACCTCAGATTAAAATATTGAAGACATTATTGTGAATTCTATATGAACCCTGTGTGTCTGGTTTTTCACT
The DNA here is from genome assembly GCA_022414735.1 of Noturus placidus. Lineage (NCBI taxonomy): Eukaryota > Metazoa > Chordata > Actinopteri > Siluriformes > Ictaluridae > Noturus > Noturus placidus. The sequence goes on from JAFFST010053534.1 coordinate 158,793, forward strand.
GGGTTCTCCCCTTTCCAAAAACATGCCGTTAAGTAGATTGTCCTCTTGTCTTATGATCTACTGGAATCCCATCTAAGGTGTGTCACTGCCTCACGCCCAGTTTTCCTGGGATCTACCCTAACCCTGTCAAGGATGAAACGTTTACTGAAGATCATTTTGGTTCATCTGCAACGCAAGCAAAGTTCCATTTGACTTAATTGCTGTTTTTTTCACTAGCAATTCACACTTCCACGTTTAAGTCCTGGTGAACCATATCTGGAAATTAAGGCAGTTTAATGAAAGCTACGTAGAATACAATGAGATGCAAATGCAAACCCACTTATGTGACTGAAATCATGCTAATTAAAATTAAATACTTTGTTATCAAATATACCGGATCAAATTTAATCGACCTCCATCATGAAAATACACACACACACACACACACACACACACACACACACCCCCACACACAAAGTGTGTGTTTTAAATGCTGTAAATAATAGACAACAGATATTGGTAATCCCAGAATGCAAAAACACACAAACACACATCTCCAATCGGCTTCTCACCACATACTCTTCTCACCATATACTCGCTTCCCTGTCTTATAAACAGACCATAAAATAATAACCTTCCTATTTGCCTCTTGAGAACCTGCTCAGAGAAAGTTATTCTTCTATTCTCTCCGAAATAGGCCACCTCTGACCCTCTCTCACTCCTCTCCAGAAATGGAATCACTTCTCTTTAGATGTAGATCACCTCTCGCTCTTTCTCTCTCTCTCTCCCTCTCTTTCTCCCTCTGTCTCTACCTTGATTTCTTTCTCCTTCTTTCTCTCTCCCAGTGAGCCCTCTGTGCTGCAGGCTGTCGCTTTGTTCAGGGAAATTGCTGTCGTTTTCCATTCGCACTCTGTTTGCACTGGTTTGATGTTGATACCTGCCAAGTGTGGTGGCTTATAACACAGGCTGTGGGTTGTATGGGCAGCACATGATTATTCTCAGCCATAAGAAGAAAAAAAAGAATGCAAACAAATAATATAATACTGTGTATGAAATTTAATCTGCAAAGACAGATGCACAAACCTCTTTCTATTCAAAATCAGCTTGCACAATTTGCATACAAGTTGTTGCCTTTGTATTTTTAGTGCAAAAGCTCTGTTTTCTTTTTTACCACCATAGACTAAGGGCCAGGGTGTACGGTGGCTTAGTGGTTAGCACGTCCGCCTCACACCTCCAGGGTCCGGGGTTCGAGTCCGGCCAGGGCCATGTGTGTGCGGAGTTTGCATGTTCTCCCCGTGTGTCGGGGGTTTCCTCCGGGTACTCCGGTTTCCTCCCCCAGTCCAAAGACATGCATGGTAGGCTGATTGGCGTGTCTAAAGTGTCCGTAGTGTGTGAATGTGTGAGTGTGTATGTGATTTAGCCCTGCGATGGACTGGCACCCTGTCCAGGGTGTACCCCGCCTTGTGCCCGATGCTCCCTGGGATAGGCTCCAGGTTCCCCCGTGACCCTGAAAAGGAGTAAGAGGTTGTTGATGGATGGATGGAGACTAAGGGCCCGTTCCCACTGGGACATTTTTGATGCGGGCTTTTTTGTGTTCACATCCAGGCGTTAACCGCAGGCAACGCGCTGAAGGAAACTGTCACTCCCTGACAGTAGATAGCGCTTATTGAAAAGCAGAAATATACAAGGTGGTGCTTTTTGAGCGTTTTTGAGACCCGCTTATCATTGAGAAGAAGAATAGAGCCAGTATCTACAGGGTGGGTATAAGGCAACTATTGTGCCAAAAAAAAATATGTTCCTGTAAATTGACTATGGATAATCTTTTTTGTGGTCAATAGTTAATTTAATAAGAGGTCAATATATACAGTGGTGTGAAAAAGTGTTTGCCCCCTTCCTCATTTCCTGTTCCTTTGCATGTTTGTCACACTTAAGTGTTTCGGAACATCAAACCAATTTAAACAATAGTCAAGGACAACACAAGTAAACACAAAATGCAATTTGTAAATGAAGGTGTTTATTATTAAAGAAGAAAAAAAAATCCAAACCATCATGGCCCTGTGTGAAAAAGTGATTGCCCCC
>JAFFST010053534.1:161615-174476 GCA_022414735.1 Noturus placidus
TTAAAATGGTTTGATGTTCCGAAACACTTAAGTGTGACAAACATGCAAAGGAACAGGAAATGAGGAAGGGGGCAAACACTTTTTCACACCACTGTACAGTATCTCACAAAAGTAAGTACACCCCTCACATTTGTGTAAATATTTGATTAAATCTTTTCATGTGACAACACTGAAGAAATGACACTTTGCTATAATGTAAAGTAGTGAGTGTACAGCTTGTGTAACAGTGTAAATTTACTGTCCCCTCAAAATAACTCAACACACAGCCATTAATGTCTAAACCGCTGGCAACAAAAGCGAGTACACCTCTAAGCGAAGATGTCCAAATTGGGCCCAATTAGCCATTTTCCCTCCCCGGTGTAATGTGACTTGTTAGTGTTACAAGGTCTTAGGAGTGAATGGGGAGCAGGTGTGTTAAATTTGGTGTCATTGCTCTCAAACTCCCTCATACTGGTCACTGGAAGTTCAACATGGCACCTCATAGCAAAGAACATGAAAAAAAGAATTGTTTCTCTACATAAAGATGGCCTAGGCTATAAGAAGATTGCCAAGACCCTGACACTGAACTGCAGCACGGTGGCCAAGACCATACAGTGGTTTAACAGGACAGGTTCCACTCAGAACAGGCCTCGCCATGGTCGACCAAAGAAGTTGAGTGCACGAGCTCAGCATCATATCCAGAGGTTGTGTTTGGGAAATAGACATATGAGTGCTGCCAGCTTTGCTGCAGAGGTTGAAGGGGTGTCAGTCTCAGCCTGTCAGTGCTCAGACCATAGGCCGCACACTGCATCAAATTGGTCTGCTTGGCTGTCGTCCCAGAAGGAAGCCTGCAAACAGTTTGCTGAAGACAAGCAGTATAAGAACATGGATTACTGGAAAAATGTCCTGTGGTCTGATGAGACCAAGATAAACTTATTTGGTTTATCTGTGATGGCAATCAGGTGAGGAGTACAAAGACAAGTGTGTCTTGCCTTCAGTCAAGAAGGGTGGTGGGAGTGTCATTGTCTGGGGCTGCATGAGTTCTGCCGGTACTGGGGAGCTACAGTTCATTGAGAGAACCATGAATGCCAACATGTACTGTGACATATTGAAGCAGAGCATGATCAGTATGTAGTATTCCAGCGTGATAAAGACCCCAATCACACCTCCAAAATGACCACTGCCTTTCTAAAGAAGCTGAGAGTGAAGGTGATGGACTGGCCAAGCATGTCTCCACACCTAAACCCTATTGAGCATCTGCGAGGCATCCTCAAATGGAAGGTGGAGCACAAGGTCTCTAACATCCACCAGCTCCGTGATGTCATCATGGAGGAGTGGAAGAGGACTCCAGTTGCAACCTGTGAAGCTCTGGTGAACTCCATGCTCAAGAGGGTTAAGGCAGTGCTGGAAAATAATGGTGGCCACACAAAATATTGACACTTTGGGCCCAATTTGGACATTTTCACTTAGGGGTGTACTCACTTTTGTTGCCAGCGGTTTAGACATTAATGGCTGTGTGTTGAGTTATTTTGAGGGGACAGTAAATTTACACTGTTACACAAGCTGTACACTCACTACTTTACATTGTAGCACAGTCTCATTTCTTCAGTGTTGTCACATGAAAAGATATCATCAAATATTTACAACAATGTGAGGGGTGTACTCACTTTTTTGAGATACTGTACATACAGTTAGACAAAAAACACCTGGCAATAGTAATGAAAAGGCAGGGGAGGTAAAAAGATCTACAGGTTACAGGTTATGCATGATAAAACCAAGAAGTGACTAAGATCTAATAACAAAGACTGTAGATGGAGTGTGAACCAAAACAGGAAGTTGTAATTGTTGCCCACTGTTTGTGGATATTGATCAAAGCTAGGTGCTTGATTCTAAATCCGTCATGACTGTGCTCTGATCATCTGACATCTTCAGATGTAGAGGTGACAAATTAAAATTATTGCAATGCTACTTTTCTGTTTCTCACACTTTTGAGTGATTTTGGGATGACATTGGAAAAGCAAAAACACTTCATTGAAGATTCACTGAGAACAAAGATCTGAGGCAACAGAGTACATGACTTTACAGCACCTCATTTCATCCACTGTACAGTTCAACTTTCAAAATAGAAGACTTAAAGCATATTGAGGCTATATGTTGGGTTTATGGCGGCACTTGTTGGTTTCAGGCAGAATAAAATGGGGTAAGAAAATAGAGAGATGAAAACGGCCTCAGGCTGCATAATGCAGATGTTCTTTTGAGTGGACCATGGCCATAGAGAAGAAAACAAGAAGTTTCATTAACAGAGATTTTGGCTCAATCCTGATGCATAAAAATGAAATCTAATAAACAATGTATACAAAGTACAGCTGTAGAAATGTATACTCTTCAGTGTAAAATAAAATGCACTAAAATGCTGACCCTTCGTGTACTCGACATTTTTGGTGTGTATTTTTTTTTTATTTAATTTTTTTTTTCATTTTCCAGCTATAGTAACAACAACTTGTTTTCTCTCTTTGCCTTTGTTTACTCTCTCACATTAATGCTCTCTCACAGAACTTATATAAAATACCCAATGATGCTCATATGTTTAAAACACTAGTGTAGTCAAGGCTATAGGAAGATTTTTGGTAGATATGGGGATTTTCACTGCATTTCTCCCAAATTGTTCATTCGCCAATTCCCACCCACTAGCTAGCTGTCCCACCACATGACAGCTACCAACTGGGAATTATGAATGCTAGCACATGTTTCCTCTGAGATATGCAGAGCCAACCACCACATCTTTTTGAACTGCTGCTCATGTTCCATCACACTGCAGCTGAACATTCTCAGAGGAAAGCTCCATGTGCCCTCCTCTGCATACACGATCTCTCAGATGCTCATAATTGGTTAGAGTCACAGTAATTGACAGGGGAGACAGTAATGCCATCACTTCTATGAAGAGAGCATGGCCAATTTTACTCTCTTGGACTTGGCTGTGGCATCTTTGGGATTTGAACTTGCAGTCTCACAATTATAGGACGAATGCTTTATGGTTGCGCCTTTTGGGTGACCTCTCTCTCTCTTTTTCCTATCAAATCATACATGCTGAAACAAGTTGGATTAAAACAATTGTCCATCTGTTTGGTGATATTGTATAGAACTTCATTTAAGTTTTCCAGACACAGAGAAAACTCTTCATTTTAGGCAAGATACTTTGACTTTAAATGAAAAGTGTTAATGTTGGTACAGGTAAAGCGTAATGATATGTTACTGGTATTAGTTAGCCAGAAAAATGTCAATTAGTTGTAACTTTCTGGCCATTAGTATAGCAGCATAATATGTGTAAAAGTATACAACTGCTTCAAAATAACTAGCACATATCAATTTAGAAAGAAACCTGTGAATGTTGAGACAGGTATACAGTAGTGATATACAGTATGCTTCTAGTATTAACTAGTCATATTGGGCTGTATTCAGAGTTGGCAATGATGAGATACTGAATTAACCCCACAGAAAAGTATTATTGTAAGGAAGTTAGCTATCTTACTGTTAATGCTGTTTTGAGGGTTGGGAAGATAGTTAAAAAAAACATGGTAAAAATACACCAATGTTCTAACTTATTATCATCACTAATACATTCATCATCAGTAACTGCTTTATTTTGGTCAGGACTGCAATGGATTCAGAGCCTATTCGAGTAGTATAGGAGCTAAAATAGGATTAATTTATGTTAAATAATTAAGTATCTCATGTTATGTGAGTTGACACCATCTATGGGTTGAAGCTAGATATGTAAGGCCTCTAGGGATAAAGGACCTGTGATTTCAGCTGGGGGTGTGGCCAGAACATGAAGTCTGTGACCTCACAGCCCGATTCCATGCAAAGATGCAATCTACTTTATATCTTGGCAATCTTTTATTTACTTGAGATTTAGATTTTTTGATTTTGTATATGATTACTTTTTTGTAATAAATACTATTTCATTGTGGACAATGGAAGCCTTTTTTTTGTTCAGCCATCAAAGTGAACTATTTATCTGTTAAAGGTAGTAAGGTGCCAATACATTCTGGATAAGATTGCAGTCCATTGTAAGGCACCCGAGTCACACACTTATTCACAATTAGGGGCAATTTAAATGAAGGGCATCAATCCACCTTCATTTTGGGGAGGTAGGAGAAAACTAGAGAACCCAGAGGAAACCCACACAGACACGGGGAGAACATGCAAAACTCCAGATAGTTACTCAAACTCAGAATTAAACTGGAAACCCTGGAGCTGTGAGATTATTTTTAAATAATGGAGGCACGGTGTCTAAGTGGTTAGCATTCTTGCCTTGCACCTCAGGTTTTGGGAATTTGATTCTCGTCTCTGTTCATTTTGCATGTTCTCCCAGTGCTTTGGGGGTTTCCTCCGTGTACTCCAGTTTCCTCCACCCAGTCCAAAAACATGCATTGTAGGCTGATTGAAATCTCTAAATTGTCCGTAGTGTGTGAATGGCTGTGTGAGTGTGGGTGCAATTGTGCTGTGTGATGGGGTTGGCCCCTGTCCAGGGTGTCTCCTGCAGTGAGTCCTGAGTCTCCTGGGATAGGCTCCACGATCCCCACAACACTATGTTGGATAATTGGTACAGATAAAGGATGGATGGAATGTCAATTTCCACTTGTCAATTGCAAACTTTGTTATTTTTCTGTTCTGTCTCAGTGAGAGGGAACCCTAAATCAAGCCTTGGGCTATTCCTGAACACTTACTGAATAATATGCTATGTGACAAATGAGTGAATAAATAAAAGGAGTAAATGTCAGGAAAAATATTTAGAATAGTAGTTATGTGCTTGCATGATCACTCAACTTGAATTTAAATGTATGTCAGATTTATTGCTTATCTTCATAATATTTGTCCTGATGAATCACATTGAGTGCCACAGTGTGTCTGTGCACGTTTGGGCAATTTACTCTAGAAAAATGAACCCACCCCCTCAACACACTAGTGTGTGTGTGTGTGTGTGTGTGTGTGTGTAAGGATATGCAGTGAAAATTAAGAGTAAGCACTGTTGTCATGCCTGAAGAAAGTGTTTATGTTTTCACTCTGTCCTTTTGACCCTGTGCTCTTGGCACGTTGTTGTGTTGATTTTACGGCACAATCAATTCATTTTAATCACAATGCCCAGCAAGCAGGCGGAGGTTGAGGAGGGACTTGGCTACTAATTGATTGGCAGGTATTTGCATATACAGTATGGGACAAAATGTCACCCGGAGCCTTGGCACTGACCTGCAAGAGGCTGCTGGCAAAACAAACTGATGAGGGTAATTTATCATGTGGCGGTCTGTGGTTGTGGTCTGCTCACACTATTGTTAGCTCCGTCACTCACCTGTCACGCCACAGTGGATTTGGCCATGCAGCAGGAAGGGTTCGCCACGAACAAGGGAGCCTGTAGAAAATGTCATTGTGGTGAGAGGTATTGCTGCCCACATCAACATCATGATCAATGGACGTCTAACCGCTGCGGTTTCAGCAGATTAAAAAGTCAAACAGGAGAATGGTGGCAGGATTTGCTGACGTGGTTAATGAAGTGTGGATGCCACAGTGAACTGCAAGCATTTAAAAATGTCACCAAGGAGCTAGCAAACAAAGTACACAGCTAGATTCCTTGGTTGGTTTGTTTTAAAATTTATTGTTAATGCATGGACCTCAAAATCAGAGATGCATTAATGTGATTTTTTTCCAGGCTGAGGAGTACGACTATGAGTGTGTATTTGGTACTCGATACTGATACCAGAATGAGTAACCTACTTAGTTTACTCAATTAATCAATCCAGGGCATCATTGAACATATTATTTTGCTCTGATTTTGTTTCATGGTTTACATAGTGGCAATGAATAGCACATATATGGACGTGGTCATGAAATAAAGGCTACTAGACTTGTTTTTTTTTTAATGTCAGATAGCTGATTTATATGTAAAGTCTAGCAGCTATATTAGTTACCTTGGATCGAGTAGATTTAGAGTGCAAATGAGCTGTTTTATTCCCCTTTGGAAAAGCATTTTAGTATAGCTGTAAATACCGTGTTTCTGTGTCCAATCAGGCATTTGTTAATTTGAATATTTCCCAGGAAATATAAAAATATAACGAATAGTTGTTCATTTTTCTGTTTATGATTGTTTGGAATGTTTTGGATAATGTCCTTAGCCATTTTGGGCTGTTTTTTGATGTATGTGTCTCTCGCCATTCCTGTGAATTATTTCTATGAGACTGGAGGGATTTAAATGTTAAATGAGGAGTAGTCTCTTTTAATTAAAAACTTATTGCTCTATTACTTTGGCATTAAATGTAATTGTGGAACCCCAGCTCATGATAGAATGTTTTACTGTTTTCATTGCACTGGATAAGATCTGTTGTTTTCACTGCTGAATGTTTGTATACTGTATGAGCACTTTATGAATATGAGTATTAGAAAATGGGCACTGTATGAGACAGTACCTACAGAGGCTTGTTTCTGCCATGTATGAGAAAATATTACTCAGATTTATCTCACAATTGCAGGTTTTTGTCTTACAATTGCAAGCTAACATCACTCAGTGACTAATGACCATCACTCGATGACGATGATTATTTACTAAATTGTGAGTTTCTCACCCAACTACTACTTGTTTTCTTGTAATTGTGACTTAATGTGTTTGTTTGCAACAATCAAACTACAACAAAACCAAGCAAATATAGCAGTTTGTAAACAAGGAATATAACCTGAAGTTATATAAAGTATTCTTTTAAGAAGGCACTGGCCACTCCAGTAGAGTGTCTTAGGCTGAACAGGACATCAATGCCTGAGGTGTTAGCATGGCCTGGTAAGCACAGACTCACACTACCTCATTATTTTTACAATTATGTATAATATTTGATCATATGTGGTGGAAATCAATTTCAGATACCTGATACGTGATACCTAACCCTGCATTCCTAGTTAAAATAATGGCCAGCTATTACACTAGTAGCTCTGTGTTTTAATGCTTGTTAAAATGATAGTGCTCTGTAATATCTGTGACGGATCAGTGAGCTAGTGCTTTATTACTATAAGGTTTTTTTTTTTTTTTAAGGGTGTGTTTTAAATTGATTCCAAACAAATTCACTGTATGTATTTGTGCCCTTATATCTGCCACAAGGCACTTGTGACAGCTGATATATACAAATGTAAAACAATCACAGGCAATTCACTTCTTCTCAAAAGCCATCCACACACTTCTGCTTACACCACTTCAGATGTGATTATAGATAAAGATAGAGAAGTTATTTTTTTGACCATTTTGCTGCCTGAACAGTCCGTGGCCCATGAAGGGTTTCCTGCTTTTGTCTGGGCATGCTCCATTAGAAGACAGTGCTGTTGCTGAGAGGATAAACACCAGCTCTGACCTCCCATGAAGACTCTGAACCAAATATTTGGAAAAGTCATCACAGCCATTAATGCCTTGATAATGTTGTTTTCAAAAGAGCAGTCCTAGCAGGAGCTCTGCAGTGACTTTCGCCACGCTGTTTCTCTCTATTGATAGATTGTTACACAATAGCATCTACAGTTTTTAAAAGTCGTGTTCGCTATTTTTTTATTTTAATTAATAAAAACAACAACAACAACAACAACAACAACTGCAAGGCTCTACTACATTTTCACATTGATGTTTTCTGGATATGGGCTGCAGTCCACTTGGGCAGCTGTGTGAGTAAGTAGTTTGTGTTTACAGCACACTCAAATCGATCGTTAACCTGTGCCATGTGTGTGTGACCTCCTCACGTCCAGCTTTGTAGTGAGTAAACAAGTGGAAATTAACTGCTGCTGGTGTTTTGCTTCTTTTACTTGCAGAAGAACTTGAAGCTGAATCTCTCAAAGTGATTCCTGATATTAAACTCCTAGAGATTCGAGTGAGACCATTTCCGGGTCTCAACTGCAGTTTTTGGGTCTCTTATATAAAGCCGAATTTGATGGTATCAACTGGTATCTTTATCCCATAAAAGAGCTCGACATAAACAAGAGTATTTAATGTATATGTGAATGGCTCATACTTACACCTTGTTTTCAGAACCTTCTGCAGATTTTCTGCAGAATAAAAAAAAACAAACAAAAAAAAGTACATGTACTCACAGCCTTTGATCAATACTTTGTTGACGCACCTTTGGCACCAATTACACCCTGAAGTCTTTTTGAGAATGATGCTACAAGCTTGACACACCGGTTTTTGGGCAGTTTCTGCCATTCTTCTTTGCAGGACCTCTCAAGCTCCATCAGGTTGGATGGGGAGCGTCGGTGCACAGCCATTTTCAGATCTCTCCAGAGATGTTCAATCGGGTTCTGGGCTCTGGGCTCTGGCTGGGGCACTCAAGGACATTCACAGAGTTGTCCTGTAGCCCCTCCTTTGTTATCTTGAATGTGTGCTTAGGCTCGTTGTCCTGTTGGAAGATGAACCTTCGCCACAGTCTGACACCTTCAGGTGTCTTTTGGCAAACTCCAGGTGGGCTGTCATGAGCCTTTTAGTGAGGAGTGGCTTCCATCTGGCCACTCTACCATACAGGATTGATTGGTGGAGTGCTGCAGAGATGGTTGTTCTTCTGGAAGGTTCTCCACTCTCCACAGAGACACGCTGGAGCTCTGTCAGAGTGACCATCAGGTTTTTGGTCACCTCCCTGTCTAAGGCCCTTCTCCCCAATCTCTCAGTTTGGCCGGGCGGCCAGCTCTAGGAAGAGTCCTGCTGGTTCCAGACTTCTTCCATTTACAGATGATGGAGACCACTGCGCTCATTGCGATCTTCAAAGCTGCAGAAATGTTTCTGTACCCTTCCCCAAATCTGTGTCTCGATACAATCCTGTCTCGGAGGTCTACAGACAATTCCTTGGTTTTCATGGCTTGGTTTGTGCTCTGACATGCATTGTTAACTGTGGGACCTTATATAGACAGGTGTGTGCCTTTCCAAATCATGTCCAATCAACTGAATTTAGCACAGGTGTACTCCAATCAAGTTGTAGAAACATCTCAAGGATGATCAGTGGAAACAGGATGCACCTGAGATCAATTTTGAGTGTCATGGCAAAGGCTGTGAATACTTGTGTACAGATGCTTTTTTTGTTTTTAATTTTTAATAAATTTGTAAAGATTTAAAACAAACTTCTTTCATGTCATCATTATGGGGAATTGTTTGTAGAATTTTAAGGGAAATAATGAATTTAATCCATTTTGGAATAAGACTGTAACATAACAAAATGTGGAAAAAGTGAAGAGATTTGAATACTTTCCGGATGCACAGTATATAATATAGGCTATTGTTGACTATTGTATTTATTGACTTTTGCAGACTTTTTTATGTCATTGCGGTACTCATGCTCTCACTACAAAAATGACATGAATATAGTTAATCGATGGAGTATTTCCTTAAATTGATTCTATTATAAGATTATAGTAAACCAAATATAAGATTATTAAATATATTTCTACTCTATTGGCAGATTATTTCTCATTTCAAGGATTAAATGCTCAAAGTTTAATAATAATATATTCGGTTTATTGTAATCTTATAACAGGAAATTCTAGACAAAGGTTCTCGTTCTTAACTGTTGCTTCATTAAACATGCTAAGATTATTAAAATGTGTCCTACTTGCTTCCAAAAAAGTCAAGAAATATTGCAAAATTGCATCTAAGTCCAAGAAAACATTATTCGGTTTAAATCCAACTCTATTTTTCTTTATGATAAAATAAACTGACTTTTTGCTAACACAGCTTTGACATAGCATAGTGACTGCATTATAATTAGGGTTTCCTCCATGTTAGATACTCTAACCTGCTATTATCATAGTGTTGGCAGCATATCCCACCTCTGATCCCTTGAGAAGCTGATAAAATCTGGCCCACTCCGAGCTAAGACAAGCCCATTGTTTGGGGGGATTAGAGGGGATTAAACATGGATGCCTATGACTGAAAATCTGAGCCCTACAACCTCTAGACAAGTCATTATAAGATAGATGTTTCTCCATGGAGCATGAGGACAGATATCGATTTTGACTTTTTTAGGGCAGATATGTGTGGTGATGTATATGATCCTTTAGAACCATTAAGCATAAAATCTGATCATCTAAAGCTAAAACATGCAGTGTGCCATTCTTCTAATATCCAACTGCTCAAGAACATAATGATGACATTAATTTGAATCCAAGCAGAGAAAAGCTCAGAGCTTCTGTCCCAATTGCCTGTGAGCCGATCGCTCGACTTCCTCTCTGCCTCATTGTTTTTGTAATTATACATTTTGTAGGGATATCTCCCTGTCAATAACATGGCAGATTAGAGAAGATGGAAAGAGATTAAACATGACTGCTGCTTAGCTCACTGTCCTGGCATGTCACAGGGGACCTACCTCACTGAAAGGTTAGGGGGGCTTTGAGCCTAATGATTGGATTGTGTGTTAGTCAGTGGGGATGGCAGAGGAAGTTTGAACAAAGCTGCTTTCTCATCATTTGAGTCTCTCGTGTATCTTCTTTATTCCTTAAAGAAATTGGAATCTGTTGTAAGAAAACATCTCTCACATATACGATGTATATCCATGTGTTCAGTGTTCCAAATATCGGTATCTACATCTATATTAAGATTAAAAGTGGGTGTGGCCTAAAATGTTTGTTTTTTTTCCCCCTCTTTTTTTAATAAACACCAGGCTTAAATCCAGTGCTACAAGTTCCAGCCCTAGCATCATGATGTGAGGATTCTGGCTCTGACTGTTCCTCAACCTCAGCAATATCACTCAAGTTCCTAATTGGTCTCAAATAGAGATGTATGTGGGACTCTTGTTTTATTCCTATTCACACAGTTATTATTTGTGTTTGTACCTACTCGTGATGTTTTCTAATAAATTTAGTTGGTTATATTTCCCAAAATGTCACCGAACTAGTAGCCTAACTTAAACCACCTTGACCCTGACCAGGCAGTTACTAAGGATACTGTAAATTATTGTTAAATAACATGGTCTTTCCTTATCCCAAAAGCTTCATATCTGACCACTCACTGATGGCCATATGAAAGTAAAAACATCCGGCTGATGTTGCATCCAGTGGGAACCCAGTCTCAAGGCACACGTTTAGTCCCACCGCTATGCCCTGTGAAACTTTATAGCAAGCGTTCTAAAAACAAACAAACAAAAACGAATAGTACACCTCGTATTTGTGTCTGTAACACAGCGCTACACAGTGAACAGTTCACTACGAATGTATTTGTATACAGTTACATCAGTATACATTTACACCTACTAGCTAGTATTATATTAACCTGACAAGACATATACCACTTTTAAGGGAATCAAATATTTTGCTTTAAAAGTATCCATCCATCCATTTTCCATACCGCTCATCCTACACAGGGTCGTGGGGAGCCTGGAACCTATCCCAGGGGACTTGGGGCACAAGGTGGGGGACACCCTGGACAGGGTCCCAAAGCCATCGCAGGGCACAATTGCATACACACTTACACACCCATTCACACACTACAGACATTTTAAAAATGCCAATGCATGCAGGTTTTTGGACAGAGGAAGGAAACCAAAGTCCTTAAACACATATATTGGAAAATATAAAGTAACTGTAGTCAAAATATTGCTAAGTTAGGAGTATGATAGTAACCACAAATCTACAATATTAGCATAAACACGTAGATCAGTGAAGGAGACAGGTCTAAAGTCTATGTAGCAACAAGTTCAAACTTTGCAGTGCTGCTAAACTGATTCCAATAATATAGCAAATGTCAGTGTGAATGATTAACCTTGTATTATTGCCATTGCAGAGTGAGTGCACTGCTTCTGCTTCTTTTTGATTGTTTCTGACATTTACATCTCATTTATATTTGTTTAGGAAAACATTATAGATTTTGAGCACAAGGATGAATAATTACTTAGTTGCTGATTTGTATGTGGAATTGTCCTGTGTTTTTGTCAACACTGGCTCAAGAAATAAAAAAAATAGTATGTCTTTAACTTCATCTTAATACTAGCATCAAGAGTTCAAGAAAAAAGTAGATTTAGGAGTAACTTCTTTTCTGAAGGACATTTCTTCTTATAGGTCGAAGAGCAATTTTTAACATGTCACAGTGATGTGTGGTGTGAATTGGGCTTGCTGGTCTCAGAGCCATGTTTTCACTGTGGTGGACACATCTTAACTCAGCCAAGTGTGAATTTCCCTGCATGAGATAACCTGTTAGTGTGATAATCACTTCAGCTCTCCTCTATTAACAAAGTGTAAGAACCCTTGGGAATGCAGGATTGCATCTCAGCTGCTTCAGACTGCTTTAAAGAAGTCTGAGGAGATCATGTGATCCCTGCGGAAAATGCCCTCATCTATGTCAGACCAGTACTCTGTGGTGTAGCACTGAATTCCTTTTACTTCCTCAGAAATGTATCTTACTTGTCTAAACCGCTGGCAACAAAAGTGAATACACACCTAAGTGAAAATTGGGTCCAAAGTGTCAAAATTTGTGTGGCTACCATTATTTTCCAGCTCTGCCTTAACCTTCTTGGGTATGGAGTTCACCAGAACTTCACAGGTTGCCACTGGAGTCCTCTTCCACTCCTCCATGATGACATCACGGAGCTGGTGGATGTTAGAGACCTTGTGCTCCTCCACCTTCCATTTGAGGATGCCCCACAGATGCTCAATAGGGTTTAGGTCTGGAGACATGTCCAGTCCATCACCTTCACCCTCAGCTTCTTTAGCAAGGCAGTGGTTGTCTTGGAGGTGTGATTGGGGTCGTTATCATGCTGGAATACAGCATACTGATCATGCGCTGCTTCAGTATGTCACAGTACATGTTGGCATTTATGGTTCCCTCAATGAACTGTAGCTCCCCAGTGCCGGCAGCACTCATGCAGCCCCAGACCATGACACTCC
>JAFFST010053534.1:174559-192728 GCA_022414735.1 Noturus placidus
TTAGAAGAGGCTTCCTTCTGGGACGACAGCCATGCAGACCAATTTGATGCAGTGTGCGGCGTATGGTCTGGGCACTGACAGGCTGACCCCCCACCCCTTCAACCTCTGCAGCAATGCTGGCAGCACTCATATGTCTATTCATTGAGGGAACCATGAATGCCAACATGTACTGTGACATACTGAAGCAGAGCATGATCAGTATGCAATATTCCAACATGATAACGACCCCAAACACACCTCCAAGATGATCACTGCCTTGCTAAAGAAGCTGAGGGTGAGGGTGATGAACTGGCCAAGCATGTCTCCACACCTAAACCCTATTGAGCATCTGTGGGGCATCCTCAAACGGAAGGTGGAGGAGCACAAGGTCTCTAACATCCACCAGCTCCGTGATGTCATCATGGAGGAGTGGAAGAGGACTCCAGTGGCAACCTGTGAAGCTCTGGTGAACTCCATGTCAAAGAGGGTTAAGGTAGTGCTGGAAAATAATGGTGGCCACACAGAATATTGAAACTTTGGGGCCAATGTGGACATTTTTCTCTTAGGAGTATACTCACTTTTGTTGCCAGCGGCTTAGACATTAATGTCTGTGTGTGGAGTTATTTTAAGGGGACAGTAAATTTACACTGTTACACAAGCTGTACACTCACTACTTTACATTGTAGCAAAGTGTCATATCTTCAGTGTTGTCACATGAAAAGATATAATCACATATTTACAAAAATGTGAGGGGTGTACTCACTTTTGTGAGATACTGCATATATTTTCCAGCCTTGTGTGTGGACTGTTATTTTTTATCTCTGTTGAGATGAAATTAAGCTTCAGTCTAACAGTTGGCAAAAGCTGCAGAAGGACTTGTACAGGGCAATATGGCACCTAGTTCTCTATGCAGTATCTCTGTGGAATCCCGGAAATAGAGGCCTTTAAGGTTGGAACTGTGCAGCTCGGTGTCCTGCACTAGCTTGTGGGATGTGCCAGGTGCCACTGTAGTCCTCACCAGAGGACCAGGACATGATTAATGACTGAACCATGTGCTCTACCTGAAGGGCAGGTTACATAAACCCCATTCCAACCCAGGAATCTGCTCCTCTGCATGGCAATGGAGACCCCACTCACAGTGCCTTAATCAGAAATACCCTGAATGGCGTACATGAATACAAAGCAAAAAAACATCATTGAGGATATAGCTTGTGTGGGTAATAGGAATAACCGGGGTGACTTAATAGAGTAATTGCCCCTTAAGGGGAGGTGCTGAAGAGAATCTGTTTTATCGAGGACCCTGCTGTACAGCGAAATGAGAGCAGACTCCCTTGATATTTTGAAAGCTCTTCTAGTTCTTGGTAGAATAGCACTGTGGGTGAGTGAGAGAACTGAAATTTATTCACCCTGTTCAGCTTGAGGCAGGACAGAGAAACACTGTCGTTATTTTACTCATCGCGAATCTCAGGTCACATTAAAACAATCCACCAAAGTCTTTATCAAGAACATTTGTTTCTTGAGGCTTATTCTTTTCAACAATATCTCACAGAAAGTCTCAGAAGAATGATAGTGTTTCAAATTGATGGCTGAACTTTCTAATTTTCTATTGTTAGAAAAAAAAAAAAAAAAACTACTGCCAGACAATATTCAATATCGGAAAATCCTTCAAAATCCTCACAGCCACTAAAGTAATTTAAATGACATTTCATAGTTTGAATGAAATCCATATTATTTAACATAATTTATTTAACACAATATTTTTATGTTAAACATATTAAACAACACTCACTTAAATAGGAATAGCTGTAGACCTGCCTATTCATGTAATTATCCAGTCAGTTTGATTGCATGCAGTGGGTCATGCACTGTACATCTTGAGTGCATGTATGATTTCTTATAGGTACTTTTTTTTTTTAATATTTTTCATGTAAGCATGGGACTTTGTCAAATCTCACTAAAACTCTAACTTTAATCTATGAATCTTAGACCTTACACCAGTTATCCATTTTTTTTTTTTTCTAGAGTATTCAACATCTATGTAAAGAAAGATGTTTTCCTACATGGCTGAGCATACTATTAAACAAAAATGTAGATACTGCTGTCAGGAAATGGTATTTTCAAATAAGCTTTTAAGATATATCCTCTATCTGAGTTTTACACCTCATATATCAAACATTTAAAAATGATCTCCATCCATCCATCCATCCATCCTCAACCGCTTACTCCTTTTCAGGGTCACGGGGAACCTGGAGCCTATCCCAGGAAGCATCGGGCACAAGGCGGGATACACCCTGGACAGGGTGCCAGTCCATCACAGGGCACAATCACATACACACTCACACACACATTCACACACTACGGACACTTTAGACATGCCAATCAGACTAACATGCATGTATTTGGACTGGGGGAGGAAACCGGAGTACCCGGAGGAAACCTCCGACACACGGGGAGAACATGCAAACTCCGCACACACATGGCCCTTGAGGGACTCGAACCCCGGACCCTGGAGGTGTGAGGCGAACGTGCTAACCTCCATTTAGTGTATTTATTTCTGTATTTATTGTTTGTCATTTTTCCACTGCATGTGTTAAGGATGAACGTAAGACGTGTCAGAATGCTGCAGCGAGGTCACTTTGAATAAATGAGCACAGACACTATGAATCTTATCAGACCATTTAAATGTATGGAAAAGCTTCCACTCCCGGAGGAGTTGTGACTTCATCAAAAACCCTCTCTCTCTCGGGCGCTGATAGTCTATCCCACCCAACTGTGCAATGGTAATGTTAGACTAATAAACAGACAGGACTTAATAAAACCTCTGCAACATCATTTGGTCTCTGATGTGGCACGAAGATCATCCCCTGCCATGTGCACTTAACATGGTGGAGTTTCCAAGGTGAGCCTACAAATCACAGTAATGCACCAACCATGCAACTCTCACAGTGAGGCTGCTCGATCATGATCAAATTTATTAAAAATTCATTAGGCAATGTTTGTGTCACCTCCCAACAGATGTCACCCCTGACATCTAAACAGAGGCACTGCAAAGTTCTTTATCACCTCAGGGAGATCACCACGACTCATACAGAATGCACTGGGTTATTCAAATAGAGTGTGTGTAGTACATAAGTACTAACAGAGGCAATTAGCTGTAAGAGTGGTGAACTTATTTGTAGTAAAGACTTTGCTTGCTCGCAGTTGTGGGCCGACCATTTCTACCAGCCCTGTCACTTTTAAACCTGAGGGCTGTTTACATCCCCAACAGCAGCCCTTAATTACTTACTCATAATTACTGTAGGAAAAGCAGCAGTTTACAATCAAAACATAGATATTTAATTTAGATCTTTCATTAGCAATTTTTTTGTACAGCAGTGAGGCAATTGTTCATTGGAGGAAACGGATATGGTAATTTGGCTTTACAATTCACAGGCCTGAAATTAAGGTGTAATGATTGTTTGGCTTTTAAACTCCCAGCAAGAGCATGTTATTTAAATTAGGAATCATCTCATACTTTGCTAGTAACCATAACAAAATTAAACATGTGGTTTAAACCATGTGATAATGGCTCCCTGACAGGGGTTCTATGTTGGGAATAGTGCTCTAGAACCACTAACCTCTGGGAGTGCATTTTATCATAAATATTTCAGATTGTTATGGTTTCATGAGAGGCGATTTGAGTACCCTCTGAAAGTACTCATGTGTATTGGATTTTTCTTTCAATTTAGCCTTAAATTATTTGGCAATTGGCAGAAAAAAAAGTGCTTAAGTGAGTTTACTGTGCAGTATTCCTTCCCTGTCTATCTCCATCTGTTTTACCTACTTTGCCTCTGTCTTATCCTTTCTCTATCACCCCTCACAATTATGCAAAAACCTTTCACATATTCCTTTTTCCAAGGCTCAGCATTTAGCACAACTAATCCTGCAGTGAGTGTTCTTAGATTATATAACAGTGTAAAAATGGGATTTTGGGCATTCCTGATTATCATCAACTGGCAATGAGGAGAGAAGCAACAGAGCAGAAGGAGGAAATAATGAAGGAGTGAAACAAGAATGAGCCATAGGGGAAAAAGAATGTCTGATGCAAGGAGGCGGTCAGCTTGCAGGGTCGAGTTGAACAGAGTCCTGCATTCCGACCCGATTCTGTCCACTCTCATCGTCCAGCTGCATAATGAAACCTGACAGGATGTAAATGAGTTTTTAAGGGAGCTGGCACAGGCCAGCCATTTCTCTCATTTAGAGCTCAAATGGGCTGGCCATGGTTCCCAGCTGCCGGGCTTTGTGTGGATTAGAGCAGCCTAAACTCAACACATCATCCCTTGATTACGAACGTGAGTGGAGCCTCTTTTCTTCTCATTTCATTCAGAGAAAAAGATATCGTGAGAGAGAGATGGTGAGATCAGTGATGCTGAGGGAGGTGGACAAGCATACCTTTAGAGATCTTCTCCTCATGATTAAAAGCTCCTGGCAGTGTCAAGCAGAAGACGTGTACATGCTGTCTCCTGCTTGGTAGCAGATTAGATGAACTCTCAACCATGGGCTGAGTCACAGGCTGTACCACATGCTTAACAACAGATCATTAGAGCCCTGCATTTAGAGTTATGCCTTAATAGTGGGTGATTTGTGGAGATCTATCCTAGTCACATAGCAGATGATTCTGGACCAAACATGACTTATTTTATGCACATATTATGAAAGGCCAAACAGGAAATAATTATATGAAATCTGAATATATATTTATACATTCTGAATATATAAATGCAAATCAGAATATATATTTATAAATCTGAATATATAGTTATAAAATATGAATATATCAATGTAAATCTTGAATATATACTTATAAACCCTGATTATATAGTCATACTGTCACGATTTCCCCTCGCACAAAGTGTGGAGCATGCAGCGCGCTCAGAAACCCAATGCAAAACTTACAGAGCCAGTGCGTCATCATTAGTCTCAGCTGTTTTGTCTTCATCCTTGAGTATGTTTGTCATTTAAACCCCTCACGTCATATTGTTCGCTGCAAAGTATTGCGGGAGTTTTCCATATACCAAGCCGGTGTTCTTTGTTTCTGTGTTGTCGTTTTGATCTTGTTCTCGCCCTTGTTGTTCGATTCTTGTTTAGTCTAGTTAATGCCAGTTTTCCGCTCGTCTGACCTATTGCCTGTTTTTGAGCATGCTATTGTCTCACGTTTTAGATTTGTCTGCCTGTCTCTACTCTAATAAAGATCTTATCTGCATTTGCATCCATCCTAATCTACATATGTGACACATACATTTTATCAGGCACATTGATAGGCAAGCTCTTAATTTTTCCATATTTGACTAAAACATGCTTGACCCTTTTTTGGCCACTACATGGCGGAAGGAGTTGGGTCTCACGCATCACATCGAGAATCTCATATGATTCAGTCACAACAAGTCAATCCATGGTACACAATGAGGTGGTCCTTATCACGTGTTGCACAATACATAATGCACAAACTGGAAGGCCTTGTCCTCCTGTTGAAATGCTGCTAACTGAATAAGCTGATTTGTGAACTGAGCTGGCAATCCCTTGGTCTGGAAAGCCAGGTTTGGCCAAAGTTTAACCTGATTATCCTCTCACTCCCACCACAAATCCCCCTGGGTATACACCACCCATGCTGGTGGCTTAAGACACATAGCTCCCTTAAGAAAAGCTACCAATAGACACCTGCCCAACAGGATCCCAGTGGGCTGACAGAGCTGCTATAAACGTTAAAAAAAAGGTGCTGATGCAGATCGAACAATAAACTTGGCTATAGAGCTCGATCTGTACACCAGGAAACAAACATTTTTCAATAACTGGCATAAGTGTGATGTGTTGAAGGGGCCCTAGCACTCGTGACAGTGTTCCTCACCTTTTCTAAGCAGTGGGAGAGCATCCTGTCAACCCAAGGGGCCAGATGCATAGCTTCAATCTGGGGAAGGCTGCCATAGCACCCCATTCATCTGTGACAGCAGATCCTTCTGAGCTGACAGTGGCTGAGGTGGACCAGTTGTGAGAGTTGATAGAAAGCTGAACCAAGGCATCACTGGCCAACAGGGGGCCACTAGAATGAGCCTGTGATGCTTCTCTTGTACATGCCTCATGATGGACCAGAGGAGTGGAATAGGGGGAAAGGTATAGAGAAGGAGGTCTGGACATGCATGGGCCTTGTTCCTCCTGCACTGAGAACCACAACGGGCAGTGTGCCTTTGCCTTGCTGGCAAAGAGGTCCACAGCTGCTCTTCCATAAGTCCTCCAGATTGCCTGGACAACCTCCAGACTGCCAGACACCATTGCCCTGGCTTCGGCCCACATAGGAGAGTGAATCCACCAGACTGTTGCAATGGACAGGAATGTGTGCTACTTTGACTGACCGGAAGTGTTCGTCTGCCCACTGCAGAAGCACTCATGTCATCCGCAGACATGGTAGAGACCTTGTACCTCCCTGGTGATTAAACAATATCACTGTGGTGTTGTCCATCCTTATCAGCATGTGTCTCCCTAAGAGTTCCCACCTGAAATGTCTCAGGATGAAAACTCGAGAATGGTGATTTGATATGCACCTAGCTGTGGGGTCTGCAGGGGAATTTACAATTAAAGACTAAAGGACCAGATATGATGAATGTAGACCAGGACTCAAGAGATGCAATCAACTGAAGAATTTTTTACTGAAGAATAGTTTGCAGTTTCTCTGGAAAACAAATGAACAATCATTAAGATGTATGTGAATCATCCAATAGCAAGTGGGGGACCTTTAAAGTCAATTTGCAGATGTGTCCATGGCACCTGTGTCAAGATGCATGTCCTAAAGGAATTTTTAGCTTGGAAGTTGAGTTCATGTTCAGACATACTAAACACCTTTTACAAAAACCAATGCAAGCGGTTCTCATCTTTGGCCACCATTGAAGCAGTGTGTCCCAGTTAGGAATGTAAACAGAGCCTCTGATAAGCAATTCTCTGTATTCTTTTGACAGTCCATTTGTGGCAGATTCAATAACAATAGCCAAATCATCATCTTCTTCATTATCATTTGCAGCACAGTAACTTTCATATGCTGCATGGAAATGCTCAACATATTCCAAGGGCGTTTCACCCATTTTCTGCTTAACTTGAGTTACACTTGTCCAGGGAAATTATCCCAACCCAGAATTTCCTGTTCTTTTCTTTTGTAGTCAGCATAAGCAAGGCAATATTGTTGGCAAATTGCATGGGACCCTGGGTCCAAATACAATGCCCTGAATTTTAAGCAATTTACTTGAAGGAACCAGACTTTCTACCAGAACCCAAACATTGGCTATTCCCAAATTTTATTGCCTAGCAATTGCTTCTTTTTTTTAATCCCACAAAACTTTGTTTGGGGTAAACAATTTAAAAGGTTCCAACCCTGCAAGCAAACTGTTTTTTCTCAGTGGCTAAGACTCTAGTCTGCTCTCCAAGCTCAAAAGCAGACCCCACCTCTGTGTTTCTCCTATCATCATCAGAGCATCTGACTGGAGTAGCCAAAGCCATCCCCTTGGGTGAGACTACACTCTGCTCCATGGGGATGAGAGAAAGGTTTCTAACATCTGGATCTGTGCTGCAGCAATGTTCAACAATCTGCATGCTTCAATGTAAGGCCTATCAGTCTGGTTCTAAGTCTTTTAAAACCCACTTCAAGCCCTTTACTCAAACTACTCAGATCAATTCCACCTCAATTCCAGTGATTTCTGCCACTTTATCATGTTTGGTAATTAAATTGTAACATCTCTCAGTTACTTCTGAGATTTTTCCTTCAGGGGTTAATGGCACCAAACCCTTTTTACAAATTCATGAATAAGCACAAACAGATAGAAATTTGAATTTTTCTGTTTTTTTATTTGTTTCTATCCAATCATGTTGTTGTTGACCTTTCCAATCAGAATCACAACCCTGACTAACCATTTTCTTAATGAGCTCTGTGAATTTCTTTGAAGTGAGAGCTTCATTGTTTGTATCAGGACTGATCAAATTGCTTTTTATCAAAATGCATGCTACGTGATCCGGCCTGGATGATAGGGCTGACCAAAATACAGGACAATCAAAATCAGGACAGCTAGTTATCTGGAAGTCATCTTTCTTTGCAACTGGACAACACAATAGGTTTGAAGGACCCAACACAAGAGGAAGTGGGTCCAAATTCAACATAGCTAGGGCCATCTTGATTGAATCCTGCAGTGAAAATTCTACTGAAGACCCAGAATCTTGAAGGCCTGAACCCTCATCACTATGAGAGTATTGAGACTGAGTATATGACGATGAAGTCTCCTCCAAGGAGGTATAATAGTCCTGCCCACATTAATCTCCAATTCCTTAAAAAATCAGCTGCCGGGTCGCATCTGGCAATGAAGAGGCAGATACGGATGCCCTCATTCTTTCATTCACATTCTGACTGGCAGGAAGAAATGACATTGCGAACAAAGCCTGAACGCCCTGCACAGTGTTAGACAGTTCAGCCACCTGTCGGAATAGTGTCATAGTGTTCATTTCTTGTTTGGAGGCCCTTCAGTCTTACTAGAAGAACACTTGTTACCAGTTTGAACCTTGGTTCTGGCTGGTGGAGGAGAATTCTGAAATTTAGGTTCAAATTTTGCCACCCGTTGATACCTAACCTCCAAATGCATCAAATTACAATGCAGGCAAGGATCGATTAGGGCGTTCCTGAGGTACTCGATGCCTAGACAGGCTGGATCATTGCATATACGTATCCATAAGATCCATAGGATCTGAACATATGGAGCATGAGGCAGTCATAGCTTCCTACATAAATAGAAGGATAACCCTGGACAACCAAAAGGTCAACCAAGGGTTTCCTCTAGAAAGAGGAAAAAAAACTGAATACAGTATTGCGATGAATAGGCATATAGTGGTTGTTATGGTAACCGCATGTAAATGAATGTCTGGTTCACCAGTGAGCGCAACTATGGCACAATGAAAGTTGGAGACAACAAGTGTGTACACATGGTCTAACTAGGCTAGCTGATAAGTTCTATTATAGACACTCACCCCAATTCCACTGATGTGAAACAGTGTTTAATAAAAACCCTGGATAACCAGTGGCTCCGAGAATTCCATAGTGATTCCAGCGATAAGATGTCTTGTGTTTGCAATTGTTTGATATCCATGAGAGCAGAGTATTCTTGTGAATTTTTTTAAACAAAAGATCATAAGCTTAAACAATTAAAACACATTTTCACAGCCTTATTGGATCATATTTACCATGGGTGCCAATATTAGTGGAGGGCACTATGTATTTATATAACTGTATGTAAATGTGGCCCACTGGTAAGCAGCTGTATTTGATGTTTACATTGCATTTAGATTCTAGGACAAATTTAACCCAAATGCCACCTACGATGTCTAATGCTTGCATGGCATTTCAATTGTGGGCCAACAGTGGCCCAACTGTAAATTTGTTGGTCTAATAAATGTTGAGATGTGGCTGTATCTGGTGGCCAGATACATATGAGTTCATCACTGTCATTCCATGGCAGTATATGGGCCATATGAAAGAAGTAAGTGTAGGTCAGCACTAAGGCATCACTCATTTGGTTCTCTTTTAAGTGCATTTGCAAGGCAAAGGCAATTTTTCATCTCATACCCATTTTTTCTGTGTTCTTTCTGCTCTATTCAAACATTTTACTCTCCATATGAGAAGTTTTTACAGATTAAGTTCTTATCTAGCTATACATATGAACAGTGATCCATTGCTGAAGTTATTTAGATGCTTCGGAATCTAGGTTCCTACAATATGTGAGAACATAGAACACAAACCAACATAAATATAAAAACCAATATCAAGGAAAGAGAACAGATGCATTAGATGTAATGCAATACAACAGGATGAGATGCCATCCATTGCACACATTCATTCATACCTTGTGTAAATTTAGTGACACCAATCCACAGACTTGTATGCTTTTGCCAAACACAGTGTGTGTTTGTGGAAGAGCATGCACAGAAGCTCCACAAATACACTAACCCATATTAAGAATCAAACTGGGGATTCTGGAGCTGTGAGGTGTCAATGTTTCCCACTGTGCCACTGTGGTATATGTCAATAGCTGCAAAACAATCAAATTTACAACACCCCAAAAATACTATTTTCTGTCATCTTTCATATGTTTTTCTCCTTCTGATCTATCAGCTTCAAAGGCATTGTTTAGATTATTTCTGTCTTAACCATGACAGATTATTGGATGTGCTGATTGAAAATAAGGAGACCCCAACAGATTTATGTGCTGAAAATATTGGCAATAGTAGACATCCTCTGTGGGAAGCAGCTGCGAGAGCCATATTGCTTATTGATCTGTTGCTCAAATCGTGATAGGCGCACTTAATTAGATTTATATTGTAAACAAAGACTTACAATATGAAATTTGGATCAGTAGGTAACTGTGATCCATCAAAGTAAATGGTATTTTGTGTGGGAAGTGGCAGTGTTGAGATTGCATGGAATTTATCTTGGTTGTAAAAGGTGATGATGGACGGATGGGTCTGTATGAGTATTACTGCTGACTTGAAGGCATAAACAAAATGATCTTTGGACCTTCTCTCTATGTCTCCTTCTCTACCTCTGCCATCTTCTCTTCTCTGCCTCTGCCAGTCATCTCAATAATTATAACAATTCTTTAGATTTACATACAGTGCATCGGGAAAGTATTCAAATCACTTCACTTTTTCCACATGTTATGTTACAGTCTCTTATTCCAAAATGGATTAAATTCATTATTTTCCTCAAAATTCTACAAACAATACCCCATAATGACAACGTGAAAGAAGTTTGTTTAAAATCTTTGCAAATTTATTAAAAATAAACAACAAAAAAGCACATGTACATAAGTATTCACAGCCTTTGCCATGACACTCAAAATTGATCTCAGGTGCATCCTGTTTCCACTGATCATCCTTGAGATGTTTCTACTGGATTGGAGTCCACCTGTGGTAAATTCAGTTGATTGGACAGGATTTGGAAAGGCACACACCTGTCTATATAAGGTCCGACAGTTACAATGCATGTCAGAGCACAAACCAAGCCATGAAGTCCAAGGAACTGTCTGTAGACCTCCGAGACAGGATTGTATCGAGGCACAGATCTGGGGAAGGGTACAGAAACATTTGAAGGTCCAAATGAGGGCAGTGGTCTCCATCATCCATAAATGGAAGAAGTCTGGAACCAGCAGGACTCTTCCTAGAGCTGGCCGCCCGGCCAAACTCAGCGATCGGGGAGAAGGGCCTTAGTCAGGGAGGTGACCAAAAACCTGATGGTGGAGAGTGGAGAACCTTCCAGAAGAACAACCATCTCTGCAGAACTCCACCAATCAATCCTGTATGGTAGAGTGGCCAGATGGAAGCCACTCCTCAGTAAAAGGCTCATGACAGCCCACCTGGAGTTTGCCAAAAGACACCTGAAGGACTCTCAGACCAAAGCTTGAACAAAGATTGAACACTTTGGCCTGAATTGCAAGCGTAATGTCTGGAGGAAACCAGGCACCACTCATCACCTGGCCAATACCATCCCTACAGTGAAGCATGGTGGTGGAAGCATCATGCTGTGGGGATGTTTTTCAGCGGCAGGAACTGGGAGACTAGTCAGGATCGAGGGAAAGATGAATGCAGCAATGTACAGAGACATCCTCGATGAAAACCTGCTCCAGAGCGCTCTGGACCTCAGACTGGAGTGAAAGTTTATCTTCCAACAGGACAACGACCCTAAGAACACAGCCAAGATAACAAAGAAGTGGCTACAGGACAACTCTGTGAATGTCCTTGAGTGTCCCAGCCAGGGCCCAGACTTGAACCCGATTGAACATCTCTGGAGAGATCTGAAAATGGCTGTGCACTGACGCTCCCCATCCGACCTGATGGAGCTTGAGAGGTCCTGCAAAGAAAAATGAGAGAAACTGCCCAAAAACAGGCATGTCAAGCTTGTAGCATCATTCTCAAAAAGACTTGAGGCTGTCATTGGTGCCAAAGGTGCTTCAACAAAGTATTGATCAAAGGCTTTGAATACTTGTGTACATGTGCAAACCTCTTTCATGTTGTCATTATGGGGTATTGTTTGTAGAATTTTGAGGAAAATAATGAATTTAATCCATTTTGGAATAAGACTGTAACATAACAAAATGTGGAAAAAGTGAAGTGCTGTGAATACTTTCCGGATGCACTGTATATATGCAGTGCACTCACAGTGCTTTACATTGTATGGAGGAAATCTCCTCAACCATGATCAGTGTGTAGCATCCATCTGGATGATGCGATGACAGGCATAGTGTGCCAGAAAGCCCACCACACACCAGTTTACTAAAAATGTCCTGGTTTAATGTCTCATCCGATAGACAGTGCTGTTTTTACAGTATAGTTTCCCTGTCACTATACTGGTGCATTAAGACCCACACAGACCACATGGTGACCACCCCCTGCTGGCCTCTCTAATATCACTTCCAGCAGCAAGCTTAGTTTCCCCACGGGAGGTTTAGGTACTGGCCAGGTTCAACCCTGCTTAGCTACAGTGGGGAAACAGGAAGAGCTGTAGGGTGATATTGCTCTGACATAATGTCAACAGAGTTCAACTTGTTCAGCCAGCCAAACCTGATCACATGACATCAAGGACATTTAACATTAATTACTTTGCTAGTAAACTTGACTACTTACTTTAATCAACACCTTATCAATCAAAATCGAGCATTCAACTGCACTGTGGTGTAATTTATATCGATCAAAGCCCCACATTTTTAGCCCCAGAATAATGAAAGTTAAGACATTTTGTAAAAAAAAAATATTTGTTTGAATAAATGTTTCTATATGCTCCCTCTTTCACTCACTGTTTTTAAAATCCAACATCATTGCAAAATATATAGCAATATTTGAGCCTTACTGTCGATACCGGAATTGGCATCTAACTTCACTTCCCAGAACTCAGTGTGGCCTACAACCATGGCCGCTGAGAACTACAACAACCAGATGGTCACACATTCCTGATAACTGATTATACACAGCTGGACACAATCACCTTCACCGGCACACTCGCAGTTTAAAAGGACTCTCAGTGTTCACATTCATTTTGAAGTATATACTCTGTGTTGTGAGTGCCCGTGCAGATTGGTTTGATTGGTTTGATTGGTTTGATTGGTTTGATTGGTTTGCTCTAGTGTGTATTATTCCTGTTTATTCTGTTTGCACTTTGCCTAATCCTTGCCTGTTTTTTGGATTGTTCTTTGCCCAGTTTGCTGTGATTTAATAAAATCAATGAATATCTGCACTTGAGTAATCAACACTTACACACTGTGTGTGATTGAACTGTTCAGGTCTGAAATTTATTTGATTGTAAATTTTATCCCTGTAATCTGATGACTTATTCTAAAATATTCTAGTTACACATATCTGCTACACATATTTCCACATAGGGTCTATGATCCCTTCCTCACCCTACAGTATAACACCCCCAGGTTCACCAAAAAATGTGAACAAAAGGCCACAAAAGTGTTTCAGATCATTCAATGTTAGTGCACATGCACTTGTGGCTGTATTTAGAGCCAGTGTCTTTTTGCTTTTGGTACCATGGGAAAATCACAGCATCTCAGCCAAGACCTCAGAAAAATTATTGTGGAACACCACAGGTCTGGTTCCTTCTTAGGAGCAATTCTTAAACAACTGAAGGGTCCATGAGCACCTGTATAAACAATTGTATGCAAATATACAAATCTTGAGAGTACATAGACACTGTGTTATTCAGGAAACAGGCATAAATTAACTCCCATTGATGAACAAACTTTGGTCTGAAAGTTTCAACTGAACCCTATAATAATAATAACAAATGAACTGATGAAGGATTTCCTTATAGTATCAAGGGCAAAACAACACTGGCTGTAAGGTATGCCCATGTGCAGCCACAGATGTGTTCCTAATTAACTACTAATTATGACAACTGGCCAAGCAGAAGCTTCTAACAATCATTACATCAATTTTTAGACTCTCCCAGACTGTTATGTGACCTAATGGAGTTCTAACATAGTGAGTTAAACCTGAAATTAATCTGTCTATAATCAATTGCTTTTAAGTTACATCTGATGTGAGCAAAGAAGATGCTCTAATTGACTTGCCAAAAGAAATGTATGGTAAGTTTATAGGTGATCACCAGCCTTTTGGAGAAGTGTTCTCTGCTTAGATGAATGATGATTCTGTTTGGCCATAATGACCGGCATTATGGATCAACTTAAAAATGAAAGGGTGAGCCTTTTAATCCTGAACACTATTCCAACTGTGGAGCATGGGGTTGACTGCATCATATTGTGGGGGTGTTGTGCTGAAAAAAATATTGGTGCACGTTAGAAATTAGATGACATCATGAAGAAGGAGGGTTATCTGTAAATACTGAAGCAACACTTATACATCTGTCATAGTTAAAGCTTAGTCACAACTGGGTCTTCCAACAGGGCAATGATCCTAAGCGTGCCTTCAAAGTTTTAACACAAGGAGAACAAAGTGAAAGTATTGGTATGGCCATCACAAAGTCGTAAACTGAATCCCATTGCAAATATGTGGACTGACTGAAATGAAAATGCGTGTCTGAACAAGGAGGCCCACAAACCTGTTTGTGGAAGGATTACCTGGGCATTTGATTCTGTTTGATGTACAGTGTCATAAACAGAGCTGTGGTGTTGTTCCTCCTATAATAAAAGCAGTAATTGACTACAGCTCAGAAGTAATTTACTGCTTTTATCACCGGAGAACAATACCCAACTGAACACTGCACTTCCATATTTGGATAAATTCTATTCACACATACCAACTGTACACCTGTACCAACATAATAGTTCTGGCTGATTCTTCAAATCTAGCCGTCAAGGTCCACTGTCCTCTAGAGTTTACATCCAATCCCAGACTCACAATTTCACAGCTACTATAGAAGACTAATTTATGTACAAATGACAGGTTTGTTTCTGGTCCCAAAAGTGAGGGGAATTATTATTATTTTTTTTTCAATTGTGCTCTCTTGCCTCGTTAATAAAAAAGAGAGAGAGGTCTTAAA
The DNA here is from genome assembly GCA_022414735.1 of Noturus placidus. Classification (NCBI taxonomy): domain Eukaryota; kingdom Metazoa; phylum Chordata; class Actinopteri; order Siluriformes; family Ictaluridae; genus Noturus; species Noturus placidus. The sequence continues at coordinate 189,597 of JAFFST010053534.1, forward strand.
TCTAAAATGTTATGCATGCACACTATACTTAACTAGGTACCCCCTAATAAGACTAAGACTCGAACCCTTCCCATTATAAATTGACCGTAAAAGTGTAACTGTGAGAAATCTAGTTTAAGTTCAAAGTCTAAGGAACATGAATGTGCAAAATGTTTATATACTGTATGTTCATGTACCTTATAATGTGCTGTAGAGATCAGTTTCTGTTCCAAGGATTGTTCTGAGATATTGTTTCTATAAACAGCTTTATAACTAAAATCCATTGTGTGCCATGACACACACACAAAAACGCTGGTGATTTTGCAATACAAATAAATAGATAGATAGTAATCACTTTAAAAATTGTGATTGGCTGATTAAGATTTTACTTGAAATTTTGGATGCCTGCCATTGTTTTCACCCGGTATTTCAGTCTCTTCCCATTTATTGCTTTTGTTGTCTGTCTCTCTCTACTCCTCTCTCCTTCTAACTCTCTATCTGCTTGTTCTGTCTCACTCCCTCCATCCTGTTCACTCTCGAGCAAGTCAAACACACCAAGCAGATCCTTCAGCACTGTTAGAAATGTCAAGCACTGAAGGAAATGAAGACAGCTGCTGTGTTCACAAATACAGAACTGCTACCCAAAATGCCCTGAGAGACAGCAAAATGTGGGTGAAGAATAGACGCACATAGCAGCATACAATGTATCCTCACTTGCCTCACTAGTACACACACGAAATAATTAACATATGGCCTACTTAGTTTTCCTGTTTTCTGCACACGTATGTGGCCCCCTTGTATTTTCGATGCCTTCATTTGTACCTGCTGTAGGTGTATAAAAATCCACACTGTATTTATACACTGTATTGCTAATCATATTAAAACAATGGGGCTTGTCTTCTAGTAAACCAGCAGCCCAAAGTGAAAGGACAGATTATTGGTATCCAATCAACCCATAATTCAATATTCAGGCCCTCTAGACGATGGGTTCTGCTCAGAGTAGCATCACTCTTCTCCGAAGAGCTCATTTGCATCAACTCTGGAAATTCCACAATCAACACAACGTCATTAGTGTCCAGTTGGTGTTGGCAAGAAAAGGAGAATTTGGTGGCCAACTTCATAGACAGAGTAGACGGAGAGCTGGAGACAGATCCGAGTAACACACACATACACACTCACACACAGAGCGTTCAGCAATATGGGCATAAAAGAGTGAATATATATATATATATATATATATATATAATTCTTAAAATATAGACTAATGGAGCGGTTTGTCACTATGTAACTGAACGTTAGTAAAAGAAGATGGCGGTGTTGTAATTTTATATTGAGACCAATCAGATAGGGTTTTACAACAAAATACGTGGAAATACTTGTCTTATTGGCTGACAGCTCTCAATTATGCCAAAAGCTATCTCACTGTCAGTGTGAGGGAAAAGTGGATATATGCCGAAATGTTTTTTAAACCAGAAAATGGGGTAAAACTGAAACACTAACATCCTCGCATGCTGAGCAGGAAAAGAAGGTGTGTAAATGTCTACATGAGTTTGTGAATACATATTAGTTACGTGAACATGATAAGAGCATTTGGTGAATCCAGTCTTGAATTTCCCGTAAAATATGAGCTGTACTTCTTAATGTAGTAAAGATCATAAACCCTGCTGATAGGGATTTATTTCTTTCATTTTGGAAATTAAAATGGAAAAAGTTACAAGAGCTGTGTTCAGAACTGAGTTTGTTGTCATTCATGGACAGATTAAAAGCAGTGATAAAGCATGAATTTTGTTGTTATGACATGCTGCTTATGAAATGTAACTCTACTCTGTACTCTCTCTCAGCCTGTAGAACTGTGAGGCATCAAATCACTGAAATGTCAACTGGAACTGGAGAACACTATAGTGTGATACAATAACAGAACAGGTTCATTTGTATTTTCATACACTTGTAATATAATAAAAGTTCTACATATAACTCTATATCCATTTTTTTGATAGGAAACTAATTGAGGTGCTGATGACATGAAATAAAAATATTAAGATTCCCAAGAAGGGTTTTTCTTTTGTTACATTTATGTTGCCATTGGTTTATGAAGGTTAAAATATTCATTTAACAGTTCAGTGTTGAGTTTACAATTGCAAATTTAAATCTTTTTTTTTTTTTTTCAATTTAATTGCTTTTTGGACTCTGCCATTAAGGATTTGGACTCTGCCATTAAGGATTCTGCCCATTTTTAGACTCAATTGCTTAATGACCTGGTCTCAAATCAGAAAAGCTGGACTTGGACCCAACACCTTCATTATGATTCTTCCATATTTAACCACAAACCAAACGTCACACAAATGCAGCCCTCATTTTGTGTCATCACATTTTATTGGCTACCAGATGCTATGGTGAGAGAAACAGGATTAACCACTTGGAATCATGCGTTCGCCCCAGTTCAGTTTAAAAACTGCCAGCCAACTAGTTACACTCTGAGGATCGGGATATTGAGGGGGCAGTCTGTGTAGTACTTGAGGTTTATGCAGGAGGAGAAACAGAAAGGTAGATCTGGTTTTATAAGATGCAGTGTCATTTGCCACCATGACTAGCATGTCATCATCATTTTCAGTGGAAATGTCATAAAGGTATTTTATTTCCGAAGAATATTCACATTATTAGTATGGCTAGATGGTAGATGGTAGATCCCTTGAACAATTAAATGAAAAATTCTGAAAACTACCATTACTTCTACTACTGTCCGGTTGCCATACAAACTTGTATGAGCATGTCACACATCTTGTTTTAATTGTACAGATCATGTGATGATTTTATTTAGTATTCAATTTCATCATCCCCCTGAAATTAATGCTATCCTGACTGTTACTGACACACAAACACACACCTTTGTCGTACTATCCTTGTGAGGACCTTCCATTGACATGATGACATAAACCAAACCTTAACCTCAGTAAACCAAAGGAAACCTTTTTTTTTTACCTCTTTCAATTTTCTAAATACAGTGGTGTGAAAAAGTGTTTGCCCCCTTCCTCATTTCCTGTTCCTTTACATGTTTGTCACACTTAAGTGTTTTGGAACATCAAAACAATTTAAACAATAGTCAAGGACAACACAAGTAAACACAAAATGCAATTTGTAAATGAAGGTGTTTAT
>JAFFST010053534.1:198256-240641 GCA_022414735.1 Noturus placidus
TTGATTCTTCACAAAAAATTACAGTTTTATATCTTTATGTTTGAGGCCTGAAATGTAGCAAAAGGTTGAACAGTTCAAGGGGGCCGAATACTTTCGCAAGGCACTGTACAACCACAATTATAAAAAAAAGTTTGGATACTGTGTAAAATGTAAATAAATAGAGAATGCAATGATTTGCAAATCTCATAAACCCTTGTTATTCACAATAGAACATAGAAAACATAGAAAATGTTTAAAATGTGGAAATATACCATTTTAAGAAAAAAATAAGTTAATTATTATTTTAATGACCGCAACACATCTCAAAATATTTCGGAAGGAGCAGCAAAAGGCTGGAAAAGTAAGTGTTCCTAAAATGAAACTTCTGGAAGTTAATTGGCAAAAGGTCAGTAACATGATTGGGTATAAAAAGAATATGTCAGAGAGGCAGAGTCTTATGTGAAGCCATATAGTAGTATGATCCGGAAATGCCGCCATCTTCTCTGGGCCAAAGCTCATTTAAAATGGACTGAAGCAAAGTGGAAAACTGTTCTGTGGTCAGACGAATCAAATGTTTAATTATTTTTGTAAACCATGGATGCCACGTCCTCTAAACTAAAGAGGAGAGGGACCATCTAACTTTTTGATCAGCACTCAGTTCAAAAGCCTGAATCTCTGATGGTATGGTGGTGCATTAGTGCCTATGGAATGGGCAGTTTGCACATGTGGAAAGGCAATGCTAAACAGTATATACAGGTTTTAGAGCAGCATATGCTTCCATCCAGACTCCATCCTATGTTTACTTCTGAAAGACTCTGCCTCTCTAAGATACTCTTTTTATACCCAATCATGTTACTGACCTGTTGCTAAGTAACCTCCAGCTGTTTCTTTTTAGTAACGTTTACTTTTCCAGGCTTTTGTTTCCCCCTCAGCTTTTTTTGAGATGTGTCGCGACCATCAAATTCAAAATGCCCCCCCCCCCCCTAAATTGGTTAATTTCCTCAGTTTCTATGTTCTACTGCGGATAATATGGGTTTATGAGATTTGCAACTCATTGCATTCTGTTTTTATTTACATTTTGTCAAAGCGTCCAAAATTTTTCGGAATCAGTGTTGTATGTGCTCTTAGCTAGGAGTGTAAATAACAGATTTAGTGTTAGTGAAGTTAGTGCAACCGGGACTAATATCACTTTTTTTTTGTTTTTGTAACCTCTTGCAGCACACAGTATGCTGTACAATGTGTGTATATGTGGCGACTTGCCAATGTCTGCATATACTGCCAAAATCGGCCCCTTTTTAGATGTAATCTGACCTAATTAAAGGTAAAGGTAATTAAAGATAAGATTTAGCGTTAACGTTGACTGATAAAAACAATGCATTCATTTTTCTACATCGAATCCGAGCAGCTTAGCAAGCAAATACAAACGAGTAGGTGAACTGAATTTTGAACAGATTTGTACATGTAGCATTAAACAGTGCTGATTCTGCCCACTTTCATTCTAGTTGAGTGGCGTAGCTGGCTGGGAAACATGATCGATCTATATATAGTAATTTGATAATGTGGGTTATTACTCATTACTTTAAATTTTTTTTACTGGCCCTTTTTCAGAGCATTTCAGGTTCAACCGACCTGTCGTCTGTTGACATTCGATGCCAGAGGTCAAATGAAGCTCATGCCTTGTGTCAATTGTTTAACTGTCGCTTGCTACTTCAATGAACTGTCAAGTTATTTTGCTACCAGGGGAATACTGAGAAATCTCTATGCCATCTGGATGATGCCTGGTCCTCTGCCAATGCGATAAGGCCATCGAATGCTTGCAAGATGGCACATGTCTTTAATAACAATGAACTCTTGACAACTGCATTGGGACCAAACTGGCACTGGAAAGGCAGGTGTTGTCTTAAAAATGACCATGTTTAACTATAAAGCAGCAGGGATGGAGCAATCAAGATTCAGAATGAGCCAAATTTAATAGGCAAATTACACATGCCCGGGGGGAAAGAAATTGAATGATTGTGGAGGACTGGAGCTAAAGACAAGGACACATTTCTAAAACACAACAGTAGCCTTTAGGTAATTAAATCCACAATATAAGCACTGGCAGTACACAAGTGTACATTAATTCTATCCAAGCTATCCTTTGGTGATTAAAGATGAGTAATTTCCATATCTGGAAATTTTCATTAGCACAGAGGAAAAGCTGACTTTTGAGGGCTTATGGGAAGGAATGCTTCCTTAAATTCTTTAATTACAGCCGCTCTTTAAGCTGGTGAATGACATTTCTTGCTTAAGTCTCCTTATCCTTGTACAGCCCAAAATAAACTTCTCAAAAAAGGCTGGAACATTCAAGGATTTACAAAACTGAAACTATTTCCAGGCTACCCATTAAACAATGGAGTGGGGCAGTAAACAGCAAGTAGGAATAGGTTGCAGTGTGTGTTAGGTTGGCGTCTATTTAAACAAAGTGGGCCAGGAGCAGGTGGGTGTGCAGTTTGAAGTGGGTCTGTATCAGGAGTAGTTTAGGACTATAGCAGAGGTGCAGATTGAGCCCTTTTGAAGAACCCTTCCTTTTTCTCCTGTGTCTTCAACAAATAAGCCGCTCACCCTGACTCAAGTTGACTAGACTAGAACTTCATCAGTATCGGTTCTGATAGATGACACTGGCATAGGCTCTTTGTATCTGCCCAGACGCTTCTGAACTATATACGAGCCTAACCCTGTGAAGCGAGTGAAGACTGTTGAAAGGGTAGTGCTGTTACAGTTCATAACCAAAAGTATCTTTACCTCCTTCACAAAGACGATGCCCATGCCACAGTTTGTGACACTACATGGACTGGCACACTTACTGCTGGGATGAGGGCTCACCAAGCAGAAATTAGTAGGTGGGCTTCCTGAGGGAACAGTGATAGGACATGGCAAACCATATCACTATCTGATACGATTTGTTAGGTCCTTCTGATCACATTCCTCTGGAGTGGTACCATAACATGATGGCAATGTGAAGACCATATTTACCATGCCTGCGACACTGTCTGCAGCAATATATGGATTGGCACACATGCTGCTGGGCTTAAGGGCTTCCTAACCTGTGTCAGGCAATGAGGGAATATAGCAAGGTGGGGATGTTGTTGGGCATGGGTTTGTATTATCGGGCTTGGTTTAAGGAAAACCAGTGAAGTAATGACTGATATTACACACTTGAAATTGTTTTCTTACATGTGTTTTATATTCATTTCCTCTCTCCCTCTGTCTGACCACAGAGCTGCATCTTTGTGAGTATGTGACAGTGGAGCAGAGCAGAGCAGCTGGAAGCCGCTAGTTTGGTTTCATTTGTTTGTTTGCCTTTGTGTGACGACATTCCTGGTGTGCTGCGTCTGAAGCCAAGGGACGAGTTGAGTGGGGTGCTTGTTAAGGGGCACTCTTTGACAGAGATGAGTTCTGTATTCAGCATGAGAAAGCACCCTCATCGACAGTAAATATCACACACTTTTACTACATTAAAGATGTACTCCATAAGAAACAACTCTATTAATGTTCATGCTCTAGCCAGCTGACATGACATACAAAACTTGATTTATATCAAATCAGTTGAGCTGCTGCATATATGTCTATGAAATAGTTGTAAAGTTCTATTTAATAGTCAGGTAGAGAAGTTGTTTGTCCTTTTGTCTCCGTAAACATAGACATTGGTAAGGCTTTAACAGATTTAAGACACAACCAAAACAAAATAAGCGATTTCCTAAAAGCACAATATCATGTCAAGACGCAAATTCACCTTCTCCTAAATGCCACAGATGGTCCCACTGCTGGGGCTTTTTGAGCACTAGAATCGATTGATCTACTCCAAAACGCATCCTCCCATGAGCCAAGAAAACATCCCACAGAAAAGGAGGGCTGCTAAATTTTGCATAGTGCCTGTGGGACATTCTGGAAGCAGGCAATAGATTCGTGGGTGAACTGTGTGAGAAGGCAAAGATACATTTGCAAGTGAAGCCAAAAAGAGGAAGAGACTGTTATTCATAGCACATATGGAGGTTTTTACCTGCGTGTTCCATACAGTAAAACAAGCCCATTGGAGCATATGACCTCGAGCTGACATTTTCCCAGTAAGAACTCGCATGACTTTGCATCTTCAAATGTTGCAAAGAGGCAACCACCTTAACCACTGTCTAACTGTCAAACCACCTTAACCACTCATTTGTTGGGAATATCTTTTTAATGGAATGAATTTGTCATCTTCTCCCTAATTGAAAGGACTGTGTGTCTGTTCCTATATTTTCTGTATCTTGAAGTAACACTTGCAGAGTTAAATAAAATCCAGCAGCTGGAATGGATGATACAATAGCTTGAGTGAGATTTTTAATCCCTGCATTTAAATATGCCCTTTCTTCCTAAGGGAGGCTGTGGCTCAGTCGGTAGAGTGGGTTGTCCACTAATCCACTAACCGTATGGTTGGTGGTTTGAATCCCGGCCCGGGTGATCCCATGCCGAAGTGTCCTTGGGCAAGACACTGAACCCTAAGTTGCCCCCAATGGCAAGCTAGCACCTTGCATGCAGCTCTGCTACCATTGGTGTGTGAGTGTGCTCTCATTTGTAAGTCGCTTTGGATAAAAGCGTCTGCTAAATGAATAAATGTAAATGTAAATATGATCATCGTGCTGACTTTGGGAAATAAAGGCAGTTCTGAACAGGAAATAACTTTTTTTAATCAATCTTATCATGTTACTGTTTAAGGCTATGTTTTATGTTTATCCAATAAACATAACACACTTCCTTCTCAGTAGGCATAGAAAATAATTTCTGATCAATTATGTAATTACATTTACACACTATTTTGGTGGTGTTAGTTTAACTTAGGTCAATCCATTCCTTACAGGTTATTTTATTACCCAGATCTGCTATGTCTATATTATCTCTTCAGCCCTGATAAAATTCCAACCTGACTTTCCTACTGGTTTTCCATAAACCAAAGTCTCTCATCTCATATATGTTTTGATCCACCAACAGGGCGTGGGAATTTAATGGGCTAAATAAAGAAAGACAGCCTTTATAACAAATGAGTGTACATATACACATGTGCAGTACAACAAAATTCTTTTCTACATATATCCCAGCTAGAAAGCTGGCATCAGAGTGGCACCGTAAGTGCGCCATTTATCAAAACAAAGTTTTAGCCATGATGCTGCATCTTTGGCACAGTTGAGGGGTAAAGTCTTTTCCCAGGGGCCCCATAGTAAAAATATGGCAGTGCTGGCATTTAAACTCTTGACCCTCTGATAAATGCAAATATTGCCCATTAAACCTTTCAGTATGTTTAACAAGAAACAGAATGAAAGTGTTGTGAAAATGCAGCTGACTTTGCAAACTGTTTAATGACTTCTCTATTTTAATTGGCTACATATAGGTAATCTTTGGTCTTTCGGTAATAAGTGAGTAAAAGTTATATGTGAGAACATTTCTTATTCTTATTCGTTTTTTTTTTTTGTTTTTTTTAGATATGTTGGAGTTACTCATAACCCTAACTGCAAAAGTGAAGGTGTTGTGAGTATATAAAGTTACTAATGCTAAGAAAGTTTGCATTCCTTTATCTTTCCTAACAATGGGAATGTAGGGCAGATTTTATTTCCAGCACTAGACCAGTTAGTGACAATATCACATAGCTATATGTGCAACAAGAATCTCCAGTGTTGTCACATTGTCAGCAACAATAATGTAATGATCCCCATTATTTTGCTCTAACATTCATGCTTAACCTTTTAGGACTTTGAGGATATATGAAGAGAGGACATATGAGCAAACTGCACATTATTGTTTCCAAAATCAATGAGCTGGCCTAATGCGTGGATCTATTTTTTTCCACCTTCTCCTGAAGTATACACCTGGGGCTCTAGCTCTAAGGACAAATAGGACATCTTTTATCATCACACAATCCATTATGGTACCTCCACATATTCTTAAATAGATCAGTTAGTCTAGGTGCATTTGTCTTAATTAGAGCTTTAAAACTGAAGAGGTATGTACCTTGCTATGCTTACAAGACCGTGTGCTTTGCATTGCTTTGTGAGGAATGAGCAAGGAGATTCCCACTGCATCATAGTTGCTCACATGACAATTATCAATTCTGATAAGATCAAAGATCAGGAGCGCTTCGGGCTAAATCTGAGGAACAGAGTGTTGCTTACCTGCGAAAGCAACACCTGATTTAGTGTTGTTGCATCAGTTACAAAACAAATGCATAAAATCTCTTTCTACTCTGCTTCTGCTTATTGTTTTTATTGAATGAAGCTCACTTAGTAACAAATAATGAGAGATGAGAAGCTGGCTGAGCTCTCATGTATACTGCTTTTTCAAGCTCACACTGAAAGGTGGTCTGGAATGCGACACAGAAGAGTGTGAAATGCAAAGAATTTGCAATCCATGTAGATGCATTCAACAAGTGTCCTTTTTTATTTGAGAGTCTTTTCACTCTTTATCAAAGTTGTACTGGTTTGATAATCATATCCGTTCGACTTTATTAAGCATGACCCAAATTGTCCTAAATATAACTTGGAGGAAGCCTTGCCTGATATTAACTCTCCAGTGTATTCCCTATTTTCCAGTGAGACTCAAAATGGAGGCAGTGAGCCTGGACTGCTGACTTGAAGGATAATTGTTGGCAGAGCAAGTTAATGGTCTGCAGCGGCCGAGAGAGCATTTGCATGGAAAAGCAGCTGTCGTCTCAACGGCCGCTCTGTTCAACCCGAGGTTTGGGATGTGTCCTAAGGTGCCAAGCAGGCCCAAAGGGATCAATTAAGCAGGCCCCAGCATGCCATTTTCTGCACTAAAATCTCCACCGGAAGCCTCCACTTCCAACAGGCCTTTTTCTTTAAAAACAAAACCCCTCATTTTTAACAAACACTAATGAACCAGTTGCATGAACACATCCTGAATTCAATGACCATCCCTTATTATTCATCACTCTAGCCTGGTACATGTTAGATCTGGCTTAAAGAACAGCTTATTTAGACCCACACTGAAGAAAAAGACCAAAGAACACCAAAGTGCAAGTAGCATTCATTCCAGAGTCTCAGCTGTAGAAAAATAGCTAATCACGATAGTCATTAGCACTTGTGAATGTTACAGTCTTGTTTCCTGATTAATCAGTGACTTAAAAAGGGGGGGGGGGGCATTTACATTTATTCATTTAGCAGACGCTTTTATCCAAAGCGACTTACAAGTGAACACTCATACACCAATGGTAGCAGAGCTGCATGCAAGGTGCTAGCTTGCCATCGGGGGCAACTTAGGGTTCAGTGTCTTGCCCAAGGACACTTCGGCATGGGATCACCCGGGCCGGGATTCGAACCACCAACCCCACGATTAGTGGACAACCCGCTCTACCGACTGAGCCACAGCCACAGTCTTTTAATTTGTGTTAATGTAATTTTATTGGTCAAAGATGAAAAAGGTTTGAACTGAAATAAGATATCATCTCATCACGAGTAACAGCTACATCCTGGTTAGAGTCGCGGTAGATAAACACTGGACGTGATGTGGGAATGCACCAGCATGGAATGCCAGTCAATAACAGGGCACCATGCACACACACACCTTCATACTTTCATAAACACCACAGGGCAATCCACATACTGCCATGATTTGGGAGGTGAGGGAAAACCAGATAACCAGGAGGAAACTCCGTCAAACAATATATACTATATGGCCAAAAGGATTTGGACATCGGACCATCACACTCATCACGTATGTGGTTCATCTGTTGGCACAAAGTTGAAAGCACACAATTGTCTAAAATGTATTTGTATGCTGAAACATTACAATTTCCTTTCACTGGAATATGAGACCCAAACCTGTTCCAGCATGACAATGCTGTGCACAAAGCGAGCCCCACAAAGCCATGCTTTGCCAAATTTGGAGTGGATGAACTCAAGTAGAGCTGCAACAACTAAACAAATTCGATAATAATGGATTATGAAAATCGTTGTCAATGGATCTCATTATCGATTAGTTGGTCTGCGCACGGCACGGGGGAGATTTACTCATTACGTTACTTCTGTCCCGAAAACACGCTTTTTCATGTAACTACACTGAAGAAATGACACTGCGCTACAGTGTAAAATAGTGAGTGTACAGCTTGTATAACAGTGTAAATTTACTGTCCCCTCAAAATAACTCCACACACAGCCATTAATGTCTAAACCGCTGGCAACAAAAGTGAAAATGTCCAAATTGGGCCCAATGTGTCAATATTTTGTGTGGACACCATTATTTTCCAGCACTGCCGTAACCCTCTTGGGTATGGAGTTCACCAGAGCTTCACAGGTTGCCACTGGAGTCCTCTTCCACTCCTCCATGATGACATCATGGAGCTGGTGGATGTTAGAACCTCCACAAGGGAGGGGCTCTTGGGCTACTCTTCTGACTATTCTTCTGACTCCCTGGGCAGAAATTCTGTGAGGAGCTCATGTGCGTGGCCGGTTGATGATGGAGTGATGTTTCTTTCACTTGTGGCTAATGCCTGGAGACTTCAGAAGTTTTGAAATACGTCTGTATCCGATTCCATCTATATGATTCTCAACAATAAGGTTGTGAAGGTCTTGGGAGAGCTCTTTGCTCTTTTTACATCATGAGATATTTCTTGTGACACCTTGGTAATGAAAAGCCTTTTTATAGACCGTTAATTTACTAACCCAGCTGATAGGAGGTATAATTATTTACAGATTTCAGCTGGTTCCTTGCCTTTACTTGCCTTGGATAACTGCTTTTTTTACCGTGTTCAATACTTTTTCCCTGTGTCATTCCACTTCATTACACATAACTTTATTTATGGACGTTAATGTTGTGAATTCTATATATTTCTGGATTTCTTGAGTTAATACTGATGCTGGTGAAAATGTCATATGAATAGCCTCATTATAAATGTATTTGCTGAAATTTTTTCAACACTTATATCCCCCACTGTATGTTATTAATTTATTAATTCTGTAATTGCTTATTTATTAATTCTCCTCCTTGTAAGAAAATCAGTGGTGTCGTCAACTATCTAAACTGTAACTGTGTCAAGATTTGTGTTACTGTTTCTGAGATGCTGTATTCTCAGCCTCAGCTCAGAGCAAAAAGTGTGGGCTCTACACTTCCAGGTATTTGTTGGGCTAAACATAACTACATTGTGAACTTTTAAATAATATTAAACCATTTATGAATATTGGATTAAGTGCTTACTGAAGGCGAATAAAGGTCCTAAACAATGGAAATGAACGTTTTGTTAATTACACATGTGCTCAGTTTAGTGTGATGCAATGTAAAATCCAGAAAAATTATAGTATTTCAAATTAAATAATAATTACAAAGTTTCTTACATGAACCTCTTTAACAGCAACATACTGAAGTTTGATAGTGATACGTGTGTGTTTTTTTGTTTGGTTGTTTTTTTTTTTTAAATAATAATATTTTATTAAAATAATTGTATACTAAATGATATTGCAATTGGGTATATTTATGTTACTCCTATTTTAAAAAAAAGAATTTTTATGTAGTGAAATATTCTGTTTTACTTTCAATTGTTAACCCCACACATGTATGCTTCCAAAGATAATTATAATACTACTGCTGCCCCAGCTTTTTTTAAATTATAGTAAGGTATCTAAACTATGCCAAAACCTCCAAGCATGGCACTTTTCTCCATGTACATGAGCTCTCTCAATCATGCCTTTTGATGACAGGCTGTCAAAGCTGATAAAAATTACCATTTCTAAAGATAACGCTGTGGAAAATCAGAGCCTCTCACCATCATCTCCTCTCAGAAGCAGCATGGAGGAGAACATGTGCTCCTGAAGTGTTCTGATTTGGAAATGACTTGAATGAGTTAAATGGACCTCATGCTAATAGAGCGTAATGTTCTCTCTCTCTCTCTCTCTCTCTCTCTCTCTCTCACACACACACACACACACTCACATAGACATACACATATAGTCTTTATCATGCCATCTCTCCAATCTGTCAATTTATTCATAAACTACTTTCTGTCTCAAGCTCATGCAGCAGTTCCTTTGAATTTTTCTTCACAAAATTCCTTGATTACAAACGTCCTGATAAGCCACTAACTGAATAACGGAAGAGTGACAAACTGTTTTTTAATGTTTAACCATTAGATTATGATGATGAGTATTAATTATTATTATTATTATTATTATTATTATTATTATTATTATTATTATTATTATTAATATTAATACTATTATTATTAATATTATTTTGTTGTTATTAATATAATAATAATAATAATAATAATAATAATAATAATAATAATAATAATAATAATAATAATAATATATTGCTTCAAAATGGTTATGTATTGTTTCATAGTGTCGCTTTACTTTTTAATCCATTCTGAATTTGATGCTGTGGGAATAAACACTCTCCCCTTTGCTCATAGTTTTTATTATTATTTTTATATTATTTTATTATTTCTTTTATTTTATAGACAAGCCTCAATGTCAGATCACTAATCAGACCAGTTCGGGTAAATATAATGAAAAATCAACACTTTTAATGTATCTCTCTCCCCCTTTTGCTAGTCTCTGATCCGATGAACGTCAGTTAAATAATTTGCATAACTGCGTATGATGGCGGTTAAACCACAACAGAAATTCTTCTACAGAAGCCAAGTGTTTATGTTGAGAAAACTAGAGCTGCTGAACTACAGCCAAGTTTTTTTGTTCTTGATTGGCTTTGCTACAGTATGGTATTTTTGCCAGTGCTTGGATCGGGCCGGAATGAAATGCTTTGCTGCTCAGTAGCTGCAATCAGATAGATATTAGTTACTTTTTCTCCACAGAGGAGCAAATCACAAATAAGTTCATTTTAATGAGTGTTTATTCTTATCTAGCATCGAGTTCCACCTGGGCTTTATTATGAATGGTAATTTAGCTGAAAATAGTATTCACCCCTGCTCGCGCTCGCTCTCTCTCTCTCTCTCTCTCTCTCGCTCTCTCTCGCTCTCTCTGTACAGTAGCGATGAGGTCTAGCAAAGTCTAATGAAAATTGTGTCTCCTCAGTAGTTGTCTGTTCAAATTGACTTTTCATAGCTAACAGTTTTTTGTAGCTATAAATCACACTTGTCTCTTTTGTCTGTACAGTATGTAATAATATACAATACTAATATGCATGTTGTCTTAGATCTGCTACTTTAATAAACACAGTATAATATCATGTAATTGAGCTCTTTTTGAGATTGTCCAGTTGTTACTGCAGAATCCCTGAATCTGTCCTATTCAAACCTGTCTATTAAAATTTGGCATGGCAGCTGCTTCCACTTAATCTCAAGCAAAAGGGGAAAAAATGGAATCTAGGATGGATCTGTGCCAAGAAACATACAACCTGAGAAACTATACATAAACACTTACACACTCTCTCTTTCTCTTGCACTTACTCAGACACACCCCAGTCAAGAATAACATATGAAAGTGTTAACAGCCTTATTCTCTATACATGAGCTCACATTTAATTAAGCTCTCTTGGACTTCTGGTCCTGGAGGGTTGTGAATATGGTTTTATGGAAATGGCCTTCTCAAAATAATTGTGACTCAAATAACAAACTCCTGATGACATAACCCTTAACATAATACTGCGTATGGGTCGCCATGTGGGTTTCCTGGCCGTCATCTTGCTCAGTGCTTCATGGAGACATGGAGGTTTAATCTGCAGAATTTTATTCCCATTCATTCTAATCAAGCAGTCTCTTGACCATTCATTTAATATGTACATACACTATATATTATTAATATATGCATAAACATACATCAGTATTTATACATACTGTTATTAATTTGCATATTATGAAATTATCTATTACTGATATGATTTATAATTAAAAAAAAATGTTTGCATGACAATGTGTAACATTTGAAAATGGAAGGAATGGAAGGAAAAATGATTACAGAATGTCTGTATATACTTCAAGGACCTCAGCACATTTTTATTTTCACGTTCATATTGTTAAATGAAACCAAGCTGTATTGTGATATTCATCTAATTAGTACTCACATGCAAAGATTTATGTAAAACCCGTAAATTAGTGTATATAGACATGCATGGTAGGTTGATTGGCGTGTCTAAAGTGTCCGTAGTGTATGAATGTGAGTGTGTATGTGATTGTGCCCTGCGATGGACTGGCACCCTGTCCAGGGTGTATCCCGCCTTGTGCCCGATGCCTCCTGGGATAATCTCCAGGTTCCCCGTGACCCTGAAAAGGAGTAAGCGGTTGAAGATGGATGGATGGATGGACAGTTCCCCATCATAGAAAGATAACAGTGCTATTCAGGGCCTGTCTCGTTGATTGATTTAATCCAAGGTATCTGAAGTTTGGCAATGTTATGATGTCTTAGAGTGCAGAATATTTCAAGCAGAAGCTTGCTCAGGTAGATGTTATGATTGTTAATGCCATCTTGAGTTTCAGCAGCATGGTCTGCCATGCCATTTCCAAACACACCCCTGGCTCCAATACCTGATAAGACTCTGTACTCTGAACTGTACTCTTCCTTGGTAGGACAATGCTGTATGCTAGTTCTCTGAGATGCATTTCCACAGGTCTCACTATGATAACTACTCCCTCAGATGGCATAATAAGTCCTCCATTGGTCTTCAACTGAATAAAGTAGTATGAGGAGCTGCATCTTAGAGGTGGTTCTAAAGTCATGAGTTCCACCCTGCAGGTGGAGCTTGAGACTTTCAGCTGTGCCTTTCTAACCACCCAACCTTCAATGTATACAAGGATGCTGTCCAGGGTTGCCAGGCCATATTGGTTCAGGAGAACAAAGGGTCCATTATAATAATTTGCTTACCACATCATCGTACCGCATTGAAGAATAATTCAATGTGATCTTGGCTAAATTTGTACATAAGGATATATCTCAAGGTTCCGGTCTGTAACAGATCTCGTATCAGGCCCCGACCAACCTCAATTCTTGATAGGAGACCAGCTATACACACCGTAGAGTTGTGTACTGTAGTAAAACTAAACCAAACAAAGTGAAGATCATAGAAACTGCCTATGTCAGTGTGACAAGACTGATGTCTGTACAAATACACTGTGTCTGTGGTACTGTTTTGCCTTTTGGACAGGATTTACGAGCTAATATGACAATATTCACGTATGAAATGCAATGCCATGTTCTTTGGAGTGCTAATTGCCATAATTATAGCAATTCACATCAAAACACTGTGCCCCTTGGCTCAGTTTGGGTTTTTTTCCTTTTGTACATGTGATCTGACGCCATGCTGCCAGTAACTATGGACTCCATGTAGCACTGAGCAAGATGGCGACCCGAGATGTCACCTCGTTATCACTAGTTGCGCTATGACTGGCCATTCCAGTGTATTTCTAGTTCAGTGGTAGCACCACTCAGAAGCCCTTTTATAACATCTCATGCTATAATTCTAATCAATTAAATGGTTTTAGATAAGGCCCCTTCATGGACTGAGTCAATGTTGTGATGAAGGAGCATGTGTACTTTGGGGAATCATATGCACCCCATGTTTTAGGAGGCTTTAGAGTGTGCTGTCTATAGGTGAAACAGTATGAAATATTACACCATATAACATGGTTTTTGGCAACACAATGTTGTGCAAAATCTTGAACTTTCAAACAGTGTAGAAAAGAGGAGATATGAAATTATTTATATATAAAGTACCCCAAGTATACAAAGTATTTATACTGACCTAGTCATGTATTTTATATTTACAGCATTTGGGATACGTCCTTATCAAGAGTAACTTACAATTATCTCATGAGCAGTTGAAAACTAAGGCCTTCTCAAGGGCCCGGCACTAGCGGAATTTCAACTCATGACCTTCCAATCAGAAGTCCAGCAGCTTAACCACTGAGCTTCCATTTCCCATTTTATTTAAAAACACAGAGTCGATTAACATATGGAAAAACTGGCCACAGTTCATCAACTTTCACTTCTCTAAAAATTAACTATAGTGGTTTCTGTGGCAGATTCTCTCTCATTAGCCAATCACATGCATTTATGTATGTTCTTTTAGCTAAAGGCAACTCATCAGACCAGAGGCTAGAGATGTTATTTCAGAAATTAGTTCATATGTTTTTCTAATTAAAGAAAGGTGTTCCTTAAGGGTGTTTAAGGAAAATTCACTAGCAAAAATAGAATGTTTCATTACAAATGGACAAAAGAAGTAAACGCTTTATTTCCCTTCATCAAATTCAAAACCGATGTGTCTGATATTTTCATTTTTGATGTTAGCCAATAATGGTAATGTAAAGTGCTTTGAGGGTTGGCTATAACCCAGCCATCCATTTTCTGTACCACTTATCCTACAGAGGGTTGCAGGAAGCCTGGTGCCTATCCCAGGGAACCTGGGGCAAGAGTGGAATCAACCATTCAAGAGTTCACCATTTAAAGATCATATTTTTGAGTGTAGAGATAACAGGATCCTAACCTTCAATATTTTATCAAAACAATGTAGAAATATTTGCTGAAAATATTTCAAGAGACATACTGCACCCAGAAATAGGACTTTTTAATAATCTCACCATATTGCTAAAGCATTAGGTTTTTATATAAATACCTCACATTTCCTTATCATCGTATACAGTCATACTTCTAATCTGTCAGAATGTAATATCACACTATTTTTGCCTCCTTATTTACTTTTGCCTGTTCGCCTCTATCTCTACCTCTATCGGCCTCCCTGTCCACCTCTTCGTTTCCTGTGCTATGAAAAATTTGTGGTAAACAAGTAGCCAGCAGATGAATAAAATGTGATGGCTAAACTCCTGAAGCCCTCAGTTTGGTAAAGTTCACTGCCTGACAAAGACTGACAGAGATGCAAATGAGCAGTGCAGAACTAATGAGCACAAATTAAACTTTTTAATTGCAGATGACAGTACAGACAGGAGCTGTAGAGCTTCACCTCTCTCTCTATTCCTCTCTCACACTTCTACTCGCACACATACCATCCGTGATCATCCATCTGCTACCATCATTAATGTTGAGTGGACTTATGCAATTATAATTAATTAGTAGAAAGTCCAAGCTCAGTGATAAGCAAAGAAATTCCATCAGTTCTGGAGTTTATAGAGTATGCTTTAGAAAAGGCGCACATGCCTATATTCTAAAGATAAACGTATATTTAGAAACCATTCTGGTGGGGATGGAATGGGATGCTGTTGTGGGACCAGGACAAAAAAGAACAAACTTCTACAGTGAGGGAAAAAAGTATTTGATCCCCTGCTGATTTTCTAGGTTTGTCCACTAACAAAGAAAGGATCAGTCTATAGTTTTAACACGGCGAGTTGAGTTGATGACAAAGAGCTCCATTTTGGTCTCATCTGACCAAAGGACAGAAGACAACTGGGTGAAAGTGTCAGATGAGACCAAAATGGAGCTCTTTGGCATCAACTCAACTCGCCGTGTTTGGAGGAGGAGGAATGCTGCCTATGACCCCAAGAACACCACCCTCACCGTCAAACATGGAGGTGGAAACATTATGCTTTGGGGTGATTTTCTGCTAAGGGGACAGGACAACTTTACCACATCAAAGGGACGATGGACGGGGCCATGTACCGTCAAATCTTGGGTGAGAACCTCCTTCCCTCAGCCAGGGCATTGAAAATGAAAAGTAATTACTAAGTTATTACCAAGTACTAAGTCATGTTTTGTAGAGGGGTCAAATACTTATTCCCCTCATTAAAATGCAAATCAATTTAAAACATTTTTACATGTGTTTTTCTGGATTTTTTTGTTGTTATTCTGTCTCTCACTGTTCAAATAAACCTAGCATTAAAATTATAGACTGATCATTTCTCTGTTAGTGGGCAAACGTACAAAATCAGCAGGGGATCAAATACTTTTTCCCCCACTGTATTTCCTGTCATCATTCTCTATAACATCATGTTGTTATATCACTTATATCAAAATATAATTTTATAATTTGATAACTATATCAAATATAAATTTCAAAAAGAGATATGATCATTGTTTATCCTATGAAAAATTACACTCAGAAATTATTAAATGTATTTGTGTTTATAATTTTGGGAAGTAAATAATTAATACCCTTCAATTATGTTATTAAAAGATTGCATTAATTAAATTTATTTAATTATGTTAATATTTGTGACATCATAACTGCTTACCCTATAAAGGTTGTCAGAAATAGATAGAAATATACACGAGTTTATAATCTCTAATGCTATTTAATTATATTATCGCTTTAAAAAAAAGACGCGATAGCCAGTGTTTAACTTGTGACCGCTGCTGTAAATGAATAAAACTATAAATTTGGGTTTATAATCTTAGGAAATTCATAATATTTAATTAAGTTATATTAATTAGGCTACATTAGTCAAATAGCTGGTAGGTGATGTTAATAATGTTTAGAAAAACTTTCACACAATCTAACTAGGCTTTTTTATTATTATTCCAGCACTAAAAAAGCAAACTATAGAGGGATGTGGTGTGACGGAGGAGACTCACTGTGGTAGTTTTGACCCGGCCGCTGGGCTGTGTGCAAGTCCAGCCTGATCTATTTACCAAAAGGTCACAGCCTTCATCATCCAGACATGGCACCATGTCACACCACTGCTTGGTCCTCACAATACGGGCTGTGGAGCAAAACAAGAGGGAGGTTATCAACCATATAGACACACACACACACACACACACACACACACACACAGAACCAGTCAAATTCATTTTGTCTGAAAAGAAAAGACTGCTCTTACTAAACAGTCTACAGTATGCTAAGTATGGCAGCAGGAACACACAGTATCGGCTGTTACCATTGATCACATCTAGTAAACTGTAGTGTATGCACGTGACAGGCTTGGCTGCGAGCCATCTAGCTTTCTTGTTCCATCTAATGCACCCCTGAATGTCACATAGAAAGTGCAATGACAACGAAGAAGATGTTCCCAGTGAGCACAAAGACATTTAAAGGACATGAAGAACATGTTTGTGTGATGTCTAGCTTTTACCTAGATTGAACGTTTTGATTTTTTTTTCTGAGGGCACAGTAAAGACAACTGGTACCAGTACCAATATATTTTATGGGCCAAGCCAAGCCAGTCCAACAATGGTTGTCCCTAAATGTCACTGATTGGTGTGTGTTCATTGGGTATGCACTATGCGCTAAAACACACATTAATTTGATCTCATTTACACAATGAAATTTCACCCAACTAAACAGTGAAAAAAGCTGAAATTCAACCCTGTAATCCCATCTCATGAAGGTACAAATCATGTGTGTTTATGGACTGTCATTGGCATCATATACAGATGCCGATTTCTAAAAAAAAAAAAAAAAAACCCAAAAAAAACAACAAACAAACAACTCTTTTTCTTATTTTCAATGCACAGAACATTATGGAATTATTGTAAATATATGAGTAAATGTTTTATATTTAAATTATTCTAAAATTGAGCATATTGTGCAGATATAATTAATTATTAACATGTATGCATCAGAGAATACTAATTTAGCAAGCCACGCATTACCCAGACAACAGGCTGAACGTTGGTAAATCACTAATTAAAAAGATATGAGCAGCTCTTGAACTCGAAAACATTTTCTTTGCTTTGCCATCTCGTAGCTCCAGTAGGTGGATTGGCTAACATAAATTGCCCTAGGTATGAATGTGTGTGCATTGTGGCCTGACCAGGATAAAGCGGTTACTCAATGAAAATGAAACCCAGAGAGAAAAGGCCCAATTTTAATATGAACACGTCGACCTGGGTCATTCATGCAATTACAGTATCTATCAGCCAATTACAGTATCTATCAGCCAATCCTGTGGAAGCAGCACAATGTATAAAATCATGCAGATACACGTCAAAAGCTTCAGTTAATGTTCACATCAACTATCGGAATGGGAAAATGTTCTCTAGAGCAGGGGTCTTCAACGTTTTCCAGGCCAAGGACCCCCAAACTGATGGCGAGATGGATCGGGAAACCCCTAATTATATATATTATATGAAATTGTGTTATATCAAACTGGTACCAAAACTTTCGCGACCCCCATGCAGTACCTCCACGGACCCCCTAGAGGTCGTGGACCCCCTGTTGAAGACCTCCGCTCTAGAAGTTACACATAATGTTGCAGAAAACAAAAAAACATTCAGCAGTTCTTCAGCAGGAAACGCCTTGTTGATGGGAGTGGTCAGAGAACAATGGCCAGACTGGTTTGAGCAGACAGAAAGAAAGCATGGTAACTCAAATAACCACTCTTTATAACCATGGTGAGCAGAAAGCATCTCAGATATTTGGAAATATTTTGAAATGGAATGAAATGTGCTGATATAATTAACATTCATGCAACCGAGAACACTAATTTAGCAACTCCTGCATTACCCAGGCAAGAGGCATTGATGATTTCACTACTTAAAAATAAATGAACAGCTCTTGAATGGTTCAGAAGATTTACCATCCAGAATAATTAGCTTCCCATGGTTATGTTATCCAGTGATATTCTACAAAGGGAACTTTTCTTTTCTGTAACACTTTGGTTCCCTTCACTCTTTTCTTTGACCTATTAGAGAAAAGAATATATTTAACAAAATAATTTCTCAGACATGGGCAACTCTTGACGCAATATGAAGCAAATTTAACACACTTTTCAAATCATCAGATCTAGCAGGTTAATCTCCTGTCCCTTAAATCCAATATCTGTCAGCAGTTCTGTAGCAAGGAAGAAGCCATTTTATTTTTTTTCATTTCTTATTACCCTCAATCAGAGACTGCTCTAAAATCCTTTCAGGTGCTTTCCATTCCATCATTATTAATATTTATTTTCCTTGTACAAATATCGCCAATTTCTTAAGTCAATATTTTAATGTGACATCCACATTTTGTTACTTTAGTACATTAGTACATGAGATAAATTATTACAGATGTAAATTAAGATTATCTGATAAATTTCTGCTAGCTGAAGATAAAAAGGGGGGGTCGTTACAGTATGTTGTATTGTGTCTAATATGAGAATTTATTAATCAGCAATCATAGTGATGAAGCTCTAACAACATCACCTCTCTGATCCTCCATTTACAAAGTGATCACAGAGATAATGGCATGGGGATTTAAACCAAAAATGCAGCATAATTTGATCAGTGAGAGTGTTGTGGATAAATGAGGTCAGTTTTCAAGAAATGTACAAGCCTTAATTTCTTAGCTTTTTTTTGTGTGAAGGGAAACGTCTGGGTTACGCATGTAACCCTGTTCCCGGTGAAGGGAATGAGACGTTGCATGAGCTTCACGCTGTGGGAAGTGCCCTCAGGCATGACCAGTATCTGAAGTCTGTGTGATATCACGCCTATTGTGGTCAGGTGACGTAGTATTTCACACATCACGTGATCATACAATGACACCTGTAAACCAAGTCATCAGCGTCTATTATGTGAAGCGAAGACGCGTTTCAAAGGCATGCCCCAGTATGACAAGGCTATGCAACATCTTGTTTCTCGGGGAACAGGGTTAAATGCATAACCCAGACTTTCTCTTTCAAAAGGAAATGAACGTTGCGTGAGCTTTCACGCTGTGGAAACATACTGAGGCTATGGAGTATCATACTCGAGCCAGGGTGAAATCTATGTCTAAACTGTAATATCAAAAGAATGTGTGTGGTGTCGACCACCATGCCACGGCACACATCCTGTACTAGTACCACTTTGGATAAAGGGATGTTAAGAGGATGTTGCTCCACAGAGGCTCCATCAATAGGGGTCTACATCAGTGGTCCCCAACCTTTTTTGCACCAAGGACCGGTTTACTATCAGACAATATTTTTATGGACTGACCTTTAAGGTGTGGCGGATAAATACAACAAAATAAAATGATATGACTGGCATAAAAACTGGTGTATTTTTGAAATTTAATAATAAAAGTGAATCCAATGTGAAATCGCAACTTTATTAGCAACATCCTCGTACCATCACGCCATTATTATTAGCAGTAACGTATCACGTGACCAAGACAAGCGCCTTGACATGCATCAAGAGTGAGTCATAGACGGATGTAACGGAGAGAATCTGGTCATTTCTCAAAATAAACCATCGTTCAGACTCAGATAATATATAAAATGGAAATAATGAAAATGATTTATTCTTCTAACCGGTACCGGTCCGCGGCCCGGGGGTTGGGGACCCCTCGTCTACATGGCTGCCTAATTGTCAAAGGAGCCAACCCTGCTGAGTAACATTTCGGTATGAACTCCAGGACTGTATCTATTGTGCAGTCTACAGGGTCTAACTGACGTTCCTCACACCATGAGACAAAAAGTCACCACTTGAGTGCATGCAATTTTCTCGTGGATGGTGCTCTATCATTCAACATGGTCTCTATAACCTCTGTTGCAAGACCAGAATCTATGAGCTGGTGTCCCTCAGGGGCCAACCTTCAGTTTCCATAGTTCCGGTTGAGGGTGATAAATCAACCCTCTGGATTGAGACAGTAGATCCCTGCGAATGGGAATCTTCCAGGAATGCTGTCTAGCAAGGACATTATCTCTAAGAATCATATTCAAGCAGGCCAATAAGGTGGTACTAGCAGTAGATCTAGATGGTCTTGGCAATCTCTCACTAGAAGCAATCATGGGAAAGGCATACAGACATGGCCTTGGCCACATGTGTACTATGGCGTCCAGCCCCAGTAGTTGAGGGAAAACCATAGCGGGCAGTGTGTTTTCTCCTCAGAGAGACGAACAGATCCACTTTCGCCTGGCCAATCCTCCGCCATATGGACTCCACCACTTGTTGATGGAGGCTTCAATCCCCTGGCCTTGGCCCCTTCCTCGACAGGATGTCTGCCCCCACATTCCGGAAGCCCAGAATGAACACTGCACTCACTGACAAAAACTTTATCTCTACCCAGAGAAATAGTGGTGCCTGCCTAAACAAGTGGTGCAAACATAACCATCACTGGTAGTTGATATATGAAGCCACTGCTATATTGTCAGTCACAATTAACACAGTGTGAGGAAGAAAGAACTTCAGTGGATACAACCCACATTGATTTTTTTTCAGTGGAAAAAAATAATTTCAGGCCACATTTATTTATTTTTTTTTCAGTAGAAAAAAATATTTCAGTGGATACAGCCCAAATGTTAGCCGTACACCTCATCACACTGCATATTTACCTCAGCTATAACTGCTGATGTGTCAATGCACAAAGAAAATAAATTAACAGATGAAATTAGAGGCTATTAGTATTCATCAGAGCATATGGACTGTACTGAATTGTACTGTACCCTATTGTAAACACATCTGAAGAAAGTACAGTCTGATCTGTTAATAATAACTGTTAATAAGTGACATGAATAGATGGCTATATGCAAAATCAAACTGCAGATTAGACTTGCAGCACACTGATTGCTGAAATCCACTATTCTAGATAACTTGCTCAATTAATATCTGGATCCGGCTTGGGAGGAAGCAATGTATGTGTTACCCTTCACCCCTTCCCCAGTTGGAATTGATTGCATTATATGGTAGAGCTGGCTGATGGGTGGGAATTGGTAGGTAACCAAATTAGGGATGGTTAACTTGTTTATTGATAAGTGAAGCTATACTGTATTTTTGTCAGGATAAAACACTGAAATTATGCATACATTTTCTATCATTTGGTATCATAATCATATGCCTCTGCTACAACAAGAAAATAAAACACCAGCCGGAAAAGCACCATAATATGTGGCAAAACGAATGTGTCTATATATCATTCGCTAAAGGAGGTTCTCCCTACAAATGTCTGATTCAAACAGGAAATATGTACTTTCTTAATATTAAACATGCGGTATATGGGTAGAAGCATTTTGTAATAATGTATTGTTCTTAAAAGGTATTATTTATATGCTGAACCATGGGACAGTGACAGCAGTTTCAATACGCACATTCTGTTTTAAACAAGATCTACAAGATGGGTGGCTGTGGCTCAGTCGGTAGATCGGGTTCTCCACTAACCGCTAATCGTAGGGTTGGTGGTTCGAATCCCGGCCCGGGTGATCACATGCCGAAGTGTCCTTGGGCAAGACACTGAACCTAAGTTGCCCCCGATGGCAAGCTAGCACCTTGCATGGAAGCTCTGCTACCATTGGTGTGTGAGTGTGCACTCATTTGTAAGTCGCTTTGGATAAAAGTGTCTGCTAAATGAATAAATGTAAATGTAAGATCTAAGTAAAATTCAAATGCCTAAAATTAAGATATAAGATCATATAAGGCTGTAATCTGTTATGTCAACAATTTATTCTGAATATTTTTTCACAGGAACTCTTTTTATCAACACTGGCATAGCTGTGCATCTAATAAAGTAAAACATAGGAATTATTTTTAGTTTCATTATATAAAATGATGTCTTTGATGGGAAACAGCAGCACATTAAAAGGGCAGTGTCTTCTAATTTCATGTTGCCATCATCTTGTAGATGCTGTTGATTGTATAGATAATAATCTTTTCACTGTAGGTCTGTCGTCTTTATAGTTTATTCTAATTTTGTCACCTATTGTAGATAATGTGGCAAGGAAATATTATCAAAGTGTCGGGTTGAATTTTACAACACTTTAACTATTTGCAGTAGTAAAGATTGCATTATGCATCAGGTCAAAGGAAAGGAGTAAAGGTAGCTAGTACTTGAGATTTTGAAAGGTGGCTGTGAGGATTTGTGTTCAGCCACGAGAGCATTAGTGAGGTCAGGCACTGATGTTGGATGAGGAGGTCTGGGGTGCAGTCAGTGTTCCAGTTCATCCCAAAGGTGTTCAGTGGGGTTGAGGTCAGGGCTCTGTGAAGGCCACTCAAGTTCTTCCACTCCAAACTTTGCAAACCATGCCTCTGTAGAGCTCAATTTGTGCACAGGGGCACTCTCATGCTGGACAGGTGTGGTTCCAGTGAAGGGGAATTCGAATGTTACAGCACATTAAGACATCATAAACAACTGTGCTTCCACCAGTTTGGGGAATAACTACACGTGGGTGTGATGGGCACATGTCCACAAACGTTTTAACATAGAGTGTATCTAGATATAGTGCGGAAACTTGAGTGGTATGATCCCTATGTCCTCCCTTATTTAAAAATATTTCCTCACTTTTTACATCTTGTCATCTGTAGATATTCCCATAAAAGAATGGAGGGAAACCCGCACGCAGTCACTGTCTCATCTTCAGAGACGTCAAGTCATCAAATAGTAGGTTTGTGAATTGGCAATTGTGGATACAAATAGACATTCAATTCTGGCCTGCGTTTTATGCACCAACACCAGCAATTTTCTTCTGCTTCTGCACCATCTGGTTCAGTCTCTCTCTCTCTCTCTCTCTCTCTCTCTCTCTCTCTCTCACACACTCCCTCTCTCTCACACACTCTCTCTCTCACACTCTCTCTCTCACACTCTCTCTCTCACACACACTCTCTCTCTCTCACACTCTCTCTCACACACTCTCTCACTCTCACACTCTCTCTCTCACACACTCTCTCACTCTCACACTCTCTCGCTCTCTCACACACTCTCTCGCTCTCTCACACTCTCTCTCTCTCTCGCTCTCTCACACTCTCTCTCTCTCTTTGTTCATCATTTCTGATACATCTTGGAGACATGTGGCAAATAACAGGACTCATCAATGTCATCATACTCTGCTTTTTACACAGTAAATAGCTAATCTTCACCACAAATGAAATGTATTCACATATAAAAATAATAATACAAAAAATCCCATGCAGTCCTTTACCATCTACTAGTGAACTTAAAATAATGTTTGCTATGTTTACATAACTGCCTTCTAGTTGTGGCAAAAAAAAAAAAAAAACCCAAACAAAAACCCAGTATTAAAAACACATTTGGGTATAGTAACCACTAGCAGCAGCATAACAAATATCAGGCTAGACCTGGATCTGTGAATAGGAATGAATATCTAGGACCAAATCATGTGAACAATGTTTCATAAGAAAGAGTAAAATTTGTGGCACCATCCCTCACTCCACATCACTTCTCATTTGCATAAAATTAAACTTTAACATTGTTCGCTTAACAATGAGAATGAACCATGGAAGCAACCAACGGATACAGGTGTATACAAAAAATACCCCCAAATAACTGTCTGACAAAACATTATTGCAAAACAGTGTTTGCTGCATCCCAAAACACATTTCTAGCCACTTCCTTTTAAGGTAGCGTATAAATTTTAGAGGCTTTAAACATTCTGAGCCTCTGCTTCCTCTCACTGATGTTCTGAACGTTGCTCAAGAATGATGCAGTTTTTATCCAAACGATTTAAATCACTTCTCGACAAGCAAATCAAGCAGAAATTTGAAAAAAGTTGTGAAATCCCCCTTTTATTTTTCTCCACATGTTGAGAGACGCTTCATCCCATCTGCGCGCACACACACACACACACACACACACACACACACACACACAGGGTCTCAACCACAAACCGCAGCCAGATAAATCAATTTTACACAATCCCATGAATCTCAGGATAAACAATTTACATGACAGGACATAAAATAATACAGAGGTGATAAGATCAGGATCCAACAGGATGAAAAAAAGCAATCACATCATCCTGAAATGGTATTACAAGTTGCTGCATTTTAACAGTAGATATGTACTGTATGTACTCAAGCCATACTAAGGCCAAATCATCTCCCACTTGTCATTCTCTATTTCCACACGAAGAGGAGTGATAAAGAAACAAGGATGGTCCATTTAATCAGATAATATGTCCTCCCCGATTGTTTCTGAGTGTGGGAATTGGATTTTGATAGCCTGTTAGCCCCAATTACTAATCCAATTGACTATAAAACAAGTGCAGGCCACCTGCATACTACAAACCCCAGAAATTTCTGATGTTATAAATCAACAGCATGCTAGTCTTGCCAGATAATTTTATCCTTTGTGACAACATTTGAACCAATATTGTCATGACGGATCTTAGGAATGCATCTGTTTAAGTATCCAGTCACGTACCGGCTGCATGAGATGTAAGAAATTGAGTCATCGTGAAATAAAAACAACCTGGGTGTCATTCGTAGCTGGACAGGACTTGAGCACACAGTTCATCTGACCATGATAGCACAATGAATAACGTCATTACAGTCTCTACAGGACACTATCTCATTGAAATGGTATATCTTGGACACGTCAACAGCCTGCAACCCTGAGTAATAAATCCTACCTAATACAGTGAAAAGCACAGGCCTGTCAGGATTCAGAGTGTATGAGCTCAGCTCTACAGGCCATATCTGATCACAGCTTTTTATCTAATAATGCATCTGATCTGGTAAACGGGTGCATCGGCATTCTGCTCACACTTATCAATATTCAATCTCTGCTCTGGAGGATGGCGGAATCAGCACCCAGATCCCTGCAACACAGAGTAAAAGGCAAACCACTTTGTAAGGGTTGTCTTTAGTATTTTTATTTATTATCAACATCCGCCGAGTAATTTATTATTTTATTTATTAGCAAGTATAAACGTCGAGTGCCATTCTATCAACGCGGTGTCGGAAACAGGAAGCTTTTAAAATGTCAGCCTGCACGCACTCTTTCGTAATGAAATTCTCATAAATGCATTAAATGTCTTATCTTCATATCCACATTTAAGAGGCAGTACAGCTGGACACTGAAATAGGAGCATGCAGTGAACTGTGTGTGTAAGACACCACCCCACCCCCCACACTTTCACGCCATTAACATTCTCATCAGCACCTCCACCACCTAATGACAGCTCAAAGAGCCTTTTAAGAAAATTCTGCATGTCTTAATTTCACACAGATCTTTTCCGACACGGCCAGGCATTATCGGCGCCCCTCTGCCCCCAAACCACTTTTTCTTTTTTACATCCTTTTTTTTCCCTGCCTTTTCTGTCCCGGTTCTCACCAGTGCCTCATGAAACACTTCTACACACCTCACAAAACATAATTATCTGCAACAGCATTCACCACAGGACAATATTTATTAAATAAATACAAGGTGACCCAGTCAAACAGCATCCTCCTTTCATGTTTCTTAAAGGACAGAATGCAGCCCAATTAGTTGTGTTCCTGAGTTGGAGGGCAACTTGTGAGTGAGACCCTCACCTGGAGAGAGCGTGAAGCATCATGGGAACTAAAATGAATATCCTTTCCTCCTTAGACTGCATAATTAGTCAGTCACCAGCCTCCGAATTCCTTACACTCCGCTGCATGATTTTCATCTGATTATTCTGCTCATCGGCTACATTGATGAAGATACGCTCCAACTCCTGTCTGCAACCTTAGAAAAGATTTGGCGTCACAAAAAACGCAAATTTCTTGTCATATAATCTGGTATTCCAAAGATGTTCCCTGTAAAATGACACTTTGGTATTTACTATGCTGTTGCTCAGTGACTTCATCTGTTGTTTTGTCTCTCGTGTACGATACAACATTATTTGTGTTAAAACCAAACTAACCTTTACACTAATAAATCTACCCTAATTGCTGTCAGTCACACCGAGTTTAATCATGGAAACTCCCCTTGCTCTGAGGGATGGAGCATTTATCCTTGCAGCCTTTTGGTAAATGCCAGGCCGAGCCCTAATTGGCAGCAACATTTGGCATGCCGATGTTTGTTTGCGGAGACTCCGTCTGGCTGTGATGCCCTCAGTGGGGCCGTGAGTTCCCCGCAGGCCTTGGTGTGCTCGGCCCCAGCTTTGAGTGATATCATGGACTCACAGATGTGCACTGACATTTCTTACCTCTTCAGTCGGGAGATGGTGTAAACCAGCGGTGGAAATGTCAACTAGAACAGGAGCCATTCTGACAGAGATCATTTAATAACCAGCGTCTGTAGGGGCAATATAGCTACACAGCTGCCCTTGGACTCCTACTGCCAAACTGATGGAATTGCACACACTGTATGATACAGGGTGTCCCAAAAGTCTCCATAAATAAATGGTGCACTTATATAGCTCTTTTATCCAAAGCACTACACTGTGTCTCATTCACCCATTCACACACACACACCAATGGAAGCAGAGCTGACATGCAAGGCGCTAGCTTGCCATCGGGGGCAACTTGGGGTTCAGTGTCTTGCCCAAGGACACTTCGGCATGTGGAGTCACCTGGGCCGGGAATCGAACCGCCAACCCTACGATTAGTGGATTATTGGACAACCCGCTCTACCGACTGAGCCACAGCCGCCCAGTAAATAGGGAACTATGTTTGCCAACACCATGTCGGTTGTGACTTCATCAGTGGATGCTCGTAGACATCCACTTCTCGGTTGGTCTGTAACATTTTTAAGAATTTGTTAATAAGTTTGGCAACAGTGTCGTATGTGATGTGCTTGCCATGTTTTCTGTTAAAGTCCATCGCAAACCTTGCAACAGCTTCCCGATCCAGCCATGAGATTGATATCAATATGTTCAAATATCGGCTGTCAAAAATGTTCTTTATTGTTTAACAGTTTGATCTTTTGTCTAAAAATATTCATAAAAATACTCTGCTCTCATGGATATCAAACAATTGCAAACACAAAACAGGTTTATCAAAAAAAAATCTTTGTTAAATATAGGTGTGCAACAATTACTGGCACCCTTTTAGTCAATACGTTGTGCTACCTCCCTTTGCCAAGATCACAGTTCTGAGTCTTCTCCTATAATCCCATGGCAAGGGATCTGAGACCATTCCTCCCTACAGAATCTCTCCAGATCCTTCATATGTCGAAGTCCACGCTAGTCCTCTTCAGTTCACTCCACAGGTTTTATATGGGTTTCAGGTCAGGGGACAGGGATGGACATGGCAGGACCTTGATCTTGTGGTCAGTAAACCATTTTTGTGTTGATTTTTGATCATTGTCCTGCTGGAAGATCCAAACACGGCCCATTAAAGCTTTCTGTCCGCGGCAGTCAGGTTTTCATTTAATATCTTTTGATATTTGATAGTGTCCATGACGCCATGTATCCTAACAAAATGTCCAGGTCCTCTTTCAGAAAAACATCACCAAAATATTAAAGAGCCTCCATATTTAACTGTGGACATGAGGTACTTTTCCATATGGCTCCCTCTCTGTGTGCACCAAAACCACCTCTGGAGTTTATTGCTAAAAAGATTGTAGTTTTGGAGACTTTCCAACCCCAAGAAGCAACTAACTTCTGCAATTCTCCAATAATCCATGCAGTGATACTTGGAGATGTTTTGGCCACTTGAACTATCCTCTTCACAGTGCATTGAGACAATCAGTGTGTTTCCATGGACAACAATAATCCGATATTAACCCGATTAAGACAATACTGTGATTAAGAAACTACCATGTAAACAGCCATTTTTAATTACCTTATCTGATTAAAGTCATACTCGAAGTAAACACAAATCGAATTAAGACATGTGGAGTACTCCTGTTTTAGTCGCATTATGGACGTGTATTACAGACATGTAAACACCTTAATCACATTATTATCATCAGAGTTTTCACCGCATTTTGTGACAGGACATGATCAGGACATGATCAGGACAGGACATGATCACACACGGCAGTGCTCAGCATTTTACAGCGAACAATATGGTTCGGCCGCGTCCCAAACCGCATAATAGGCTTACTATATAATAGCCTACTATAGGTCAGTAGTGGGGAAAAATACATGTAACTCGGCTACTATATAGACTGTAAGTACGCGGTTTGAGACACATCCCACAGCTTCAAGCAGTTGTCTATTAGCACGTACAGCATGACTAATAATTAAAGCGTCACTTAAAGCGTTCGGAAAAAATGTATAAAAACACCCAAAAATGTATACGTACCATAATGACGAAAGACGAACTGTATGTTGACGTAACAATTGTTTTATTGAAGACAAACTGTATGTTGATACATGAAATTCTGGAGGGACGTCGGACGCCGTGGCGCGGTGATGTAATGATGTGTGCCATTAATCTAATTATGTTCTAAAACATGTAAAAAGGGGAACGTGACAGGAGTATTCTAAAAGCGACTCATGTAAACACTTTAATCACATTATTATCTTACTCAGAGTAAGGTCAATCATTAGATTACTGCTGTCCATGTAAACATAGTCAATATGGACACACATCCTCTTCCAGGTTGATTCATAACATGTCCAGTTGACTGGATCGTCTTCATTATTGCCCTGATGGTGAAAAAAACCCGCTGGTGGCCACACCACACACGGACTGTTACTTTTGATATTGATCCCTCTTTGTTCAGGGACTCATTATTCCAGTTCTGTTCGTCAAATTTCTGTAAAACTTGTTCAGTTTATGTCTCAGTTGTTGAATGTGTTTTATGTTACTACAACTATTTACATGTTAAGAAATTTGCTGGAAATAAAGCAATTGAATGTGAGAGGACATTTCTTTTTTTTGCTGACTTTATATATATACATATATATATATATATATATATATATATATATATATATATATATATATAGATAGATAGATAGATAGATAGATAGATAGATAGATAGATAGATAGATAGATAGATAGATATTACATAGTACTAATGTAAGCTGTTGCTATATGTTCCATATGGCATTGTTTTTCTTGGGTGAACATGGTCAGTGGACATACATTCTTTCTTCTTGCAGACACATTTGCATGCACAGGCCTTTGAGACGTGACACCCAGGGTTCAAAACTTCTTCAGAAACAGCTGTGAATCAGCCAATTTACTCATTTATTAATGCCTGTTACGTGATTCATTCTCACATACTGTATGCAGAAGGTAAACATTATAAATAGTTTTTCTTGTCGAAGTCTGTTGTTTAAAATCAGACAGCAAGCACCACATTCATACCAAATTTCCATGCAATGAAATGTGACACGGGAACCCGAGTAATTCGCAAATTAAACATACCTTGTACTGTGTTGTACTGTGTAACAATAATGTTATTACGGATTGTAGCAAAGTAGATCCCAAATTATACTTTGATCAAGAGACAAAAGCAGGGTTGAGCTTTTTAGCATTATTAAAGCTCTTGATCTTTATTGAAAAATTGTCTCTTGGATAAATTAACGTTTTTAGAGGATAAATGTTTTAGAGGAAATTTTTTTAGGATAAATAAATAGAGCTTAAACACAATCTGAATCATGATACAGATTCTCCTGCACCAGTCTCTCAGTTGTTAAACGACAGCAGAGCCAGCTGTGGCTGATGTTCTAAAGACAGAGAACAGGCAGAAGCGATCTTGCGGGCCCCTGTGGTCTTGACCCAGTTAAGACGTACTGTGACTGATGACCGTGGAAGAAACCTGCAGACAGGCTTTATTGAGACAATAAATGAACGGTGCACATGCCTGTGGCAGAAGAAGAGCAAGAGGGAGAGAGAGTGCATTATTTATGTATTTAGAGTAGAGCTTTGCTAAGCTCTTGTACTCTTTCAAACTCTTCTTCTCTGACACTGTCTGATTTCTGGTGTGATATGCCAGTGCTCCTGCATTAGTTCACAGTGCAGCCCAGCAAATGTGCTGATACCTAAGATCAGATCACTCTGACCCTATGTCTCCTTTTAATAGGCCTTTGGTATTCGGCCGTGGAAAGCATTAGTGCGTGAGAGGAGAATAAAATGGCAAATGTAAATTATGGAATAAAATAAACTGTCATGGCTGATTTGACTTTGATGAACAAACTCTTTGTCATATCAGTGGATGATAACAGGCAGAAGGAGCAGCATGACACATTAGAGTGCCTTGATTAATACATCTCAAGCAAGGTAGGGTCACGGTGCACCATCAAATGCTAATAACCTTAATTGGATAGGCCCAGCACACAATAATGACATTTCATAATTATCCATGGTGCCAAGGAATCTGCAGGGCTTAGTGTTAAGCAAGCCAGCTAATGTCTGCTGAGAACCATGTGACCTCGAGTTTGAACCTGACATTTAAGGGATTCAGCTCAAATCAATAGTAAAGGTTACTGCAACAGTGCCCAGAGCATGGCTGGATGGTACTGAGCTGAAAGAAGTCCTGCTCGCTCTTAACTCTCCTGCCTTGTTGATCTGAGAAGCCCAGATAACAATCAATTAAATATGATGCCAGCAGGTCACACGGTAGTAGTGCTCTCCCTGATTATGATCTCAATAATTAGGCTGGGACAGATTAACACCGATCTAACCGAAAGAGCAACTCTTACCCCTTGATTTATAGGGTTCTTCTACAGACTCGGTTGATTTTCCTCTTCCTGCCATTTCTGAGTGCTTGGGTCAGGCACACATTGCTTTTCACCCTAATTGCACATCCATAGACCTTGAAGTTTAACCCTAACACACCTCAGAGCACCTTTGGGACATACCATTATGAGCTATATCATGCACTGTCAGGGCGTTGTGCCCTTAGATTGTAAACAACTAATCGATAGCTCATCTGTCACTAGAGTCTGAGGAAACAAGTTTTCAGGGATCCACTTTTCCAACCAAAATGAACCAATCAATCGTCGCTCCACAGAGGCCCTTCCTAGAGAGATGGAGGTGATGGACAATTTTTCTTTCTCCCGCTCTCTGCTTCCCAGGTTCTCTAGAGGCTGGATGTTGGAATGCATGCAAGAGGGTGGAATAAGGCTAGCTGTTCTGCTCCAATGGCACTCTGTGT
Organism: Noturus placidus; assembly: GCA_022414735.1. NCBI lineage: Eukaryota > Metazoa > Chordata > Actinopteri > Siluriformes > Ictaluridae > Noturus > Noturus placidus. The sequence goes on from JAFFST010053534.1 coordinate 229,803, forward strand.
TTAAGTAGGGAGCAGTGTTCCTGTCAGAGGCAAATGGCAGGAGGATTATGGCCTCTCGCCACACTGTCCCTTGACAAATTCAAAGGCAACTCAACCGCTTGCTGAGCAACGGCTCCACGGGTCACCTGCCTGCCTGTTTGTAATTTTTCTTTATTCTCCCTCCCTCCCTCTTTCTCTTTTCTCTATCCTTTGCTCTCTTTCTACCTCATTTGGCCTCCTCATTTCCTCCAACTTTCTCTCAAACTTTCTTTCTATCTATGTTTCCAAAATAAATTCAGCTGCAGAACCTCACCGCCCTGATGCAGATTGTCAAATTCTCAGCAACTCATAGTAAAAAGGCCAAAGTGCTCTCTCCATTAAAAAAAGAAATCCAAAATAGTCGTGCGCATGCTGTCTAGCTTCTACCCAAAATGCGGGGTCTTGTCTTTTCAGAGCACATTGTTTTGTTCTCCAACACTATTCAACATTAGAGCCCAGGACTGATGCCAACTCCTCCCTAGTTCAGATTCAAGCATAGAAGCAAACATTGACTCAGTGACTCAATGGAATCCTCTGCATTGGCCTTGACATTGTTCTGTAAGATCCTAGTAAAAATGGGGCCATCACATGGGCGACTCCCACCAGAAAAGCCTTGTGTAAAAATCTCTAGTGATTGCAGGGCATTTGCCCTGGTGCCCAATCACGCAAGTTTGCCCTTCAGTTGCGCTGACAACAAATATACACCAACATGTCATGGAAACCACACTCCAGCAAAATACAACTAGAATATATTTGTCAAGACAGTGTTCCATGCTAAATTGCAGGAATTATGTTAACTGACTTTTCTCAATTGCTATTTATCAAAGTCTTCCATCTTTGGAATGAATTTAATTCAGTACACCATGATTCACCTTGTTCATGTCTAATCACAGGTGTCACATAGTGCATGTGGCTGCAGAGTTTTTCCAACTGCTATGTGCAGGACATGGCAAGTACCTCTGTTTCCTCCATCCGGATGTCTTCTCCACAGGGTGTATGCAGATGCCTTAAGAATATTATTAATGTCCTTGGTGAAGAGGTAAGTCTTAATTCTTCAGCCAGTGAGTGCTGTTCGGACAGCCAGGAGACGCTCACCCCACTACTGGGTGTCTATAGTTGCTCAAGTAGTGCTGTATTAGACACTTGAAGGGAACGTAGGGTAGAGCAGGGTTTGATAATTATTGTCAGGTGTGTCCAGGGTTGGCTTTTTAGGCAAGCAATTAGACATTTAGTTCTAAATTAGAAAGATCAGTAAAGTGTTGCATGATTTTTTCCCCAACATGATTTGATGACAGGCTTGTGTTTGATGCAAAACACATCCCGCGTCTGCAATCCTAACTTCAAGTGACTCCCAATTGCTCCTCCATCACCCATTCCTAACGCACTTTTGCCATGCAAACATGCCTATTAATATTAATGAGGGATATAATTCCTCCACATGACTGGGGATGTTTATTGGTTTGCAGCTGTAGCCCCTAGGCAAGGCATCTCTTCTCACATGGATGTGACTGTCTCTCTCTCAGCGGCAGAGGCTCATCTCAGCTGTTTTTATTTTTAGTTGTGGGGTATATTTAGGATAGAAAGCGTGGTATGGTTACTGAACCAGGTCTAATTGCTCAGTAAAGGCACAGTGTGATGAGTGAATCATAAACAAGTAAATCAAAGCCATTTCCTGTTAAGCACACTATCGGTCTATGACTCAACACCTGAGCAAGGCCTTTCCAACTCCCCTGGCATGACATTTGACTCACCGCTTTATTTACCCAATGTCATAAGAAAGCTTCATCCACTCCATGAAATGTATATTTATATCTACCAGATCCTAAATGATGGATGAAGGTTAAGTGTTCTGGATAAGGGCTCCTCTGGAGGGCAGGGGCTGGTATTTAAGAGAACAAGAGTGCTCTAAAGTCCTTCATCCTCTTCTCCAACCCCCTGCATCATCACTTCCATCCTTCACTCAGCATTACAGAAGGTCCCCCTGATCTGTCCCACCCAGCTGACACTGACTGAGTGTATGATTAACTTAGCAAGGGGAGCACTGAGTTTGTTATTATAATGGTTCTCACTTCAAGCCTCTCTAACTTAATGAGAAGAGCAGGAGCCTGTCTCCAATATTAATCCATACCTGATTTATGGCTCTCCCACCTTTCCCGAGCCATCATTTGTATTCATTTGCCTATGCTTTTTTATCTGCATTCCTTCCTTTTTGTCACTACAGTGTTATTACTTTTTGTCAGGGGATGCAATATGAAGTAACACCTTGATAGTGAGACTGGCCTGTATGATAAGAGGTAAGGCTGTTGCATTAAAATAACATTTGGAGTTTAATTTCTTATGATATTTAGTTTTTGGAAACATTTCAATATGAATGAGCATGTACAAGTCATATTATTATCACAAACTTTAACGTGTTTGTTTTCTTATCACATCTCTTAAGCTTCCTGGAAAGCACAAAGCCATAATTCAAATCTCTATCTCAAACCTCCAGAGAGAAACACTATGAGAATGATTTTAACATTAATCCATGCTGGGGTTTTTGCTCTGTATGACATAATATAACAGTACCTAAGTATTTAGTGCACTATGCGTGCAATATTATGTCATTTGGGATTCAACCCCAGAAAAAAGTGACTCAAAAAATCAATGCTTTTTAGATTAAATTTGAAAATCGATACTTAATTTAAATACAGGGTTTCCATACATAGAGGACTATGTTTGCAAGCACCATGATAGTTGTGCCATAATCAGTGGATGTTCATGGATGTCCACTTCTTGCTTGGTCCTCAACACATCCAGTTTTTTGGATTTTGTTAATAAGTTAAGCAACAGTGTTGTGTGTTATTTGATTGTCATGGTCCCTGTTAAAGTCCATCGCAACTTTGTGACAGCTTCCCAATCCATTCATGTATATATATATATATATATATACTGTATATATAAATAAAATAATGATTATTTATTGTGCAATAATAATGGCTGCTGAAATCTAACTGAGAAGGTTCTATCTATCTATCTATCTATCTATCTATCTATCTATCTATCTATCTATCTATCTATCTATCTATCTATCTATATATCTGTCTATCTATCTATCTTCAATGCCATCTGTGACTTTCAGGGATGTTTTACATTTAATTTTCTTAATGTTTGCCTTAATTCTTTCTCTCTCTAACTCTAACGCTCTCTCACTCTCTCTCTTTCTCTCACATATTCTTGTGATTTCTCACTCTGTTTGTACCAGGCTCTCTCTCTCTTTCTCCCCCACCCCATCTTCTGTCAGTGCACACATGCACTTCTCAGATTGGAGAATCAATGGGGCAGGAGTTACAGTATTTTCTCTGCACTGCTCAAACTCCCAATGCTGTATGTTTAATTCACTGCACATGTCTACACTGAACAACTGCAGCAATTACAGATGTGAGGGGAAAAAGTGCGTTAAATATTTAATTGCCCATGCCCACCACATTTTACTTAATCGCTCAATAAAGAAAAGATAGATTATAAATTGCACACACACTAATATATTTTATATGCATCTATCTATACACACAGTATCACAGTATGTAGTGTCTATAGAAGTGTATTTGGTAACTCCAGATGATTGGGGGATTGGATTGGAAGCCAACACTGACTACCTAATTATGTGTTTTATCATTGCAGTCACAATAAAATGCCCAAGCAGAAGCCTGGGCACATATACATGCCTCTGTTCCCTTGCTCTTTTAATAGGGGACATAAAAGAATCAGCATGGCCCTGTTATTTTTATATCCAGCAAAAGCCAATTAAGATTCACAAAACAACTTTGCATTGTAACAGCAGATGGTGACAGTGTCCCTTTCTGGGGTGTTAGATCTGCTTTAAATGCATTAAAAGAGAGAGACATGGAGGTTGATGTTTCTTATCACATTCATGCACATGTCTAAGCATGCTGGCTATATAGTACAGTACATAACCAGTTAAGGCCTTTCTTTTGCATTAGCTTGCACTACATGTTTTCTGAGCAAACGCTTTAACACCATGCTGCCAATCCATCACGTGGACAGCACTTAAAGAGGCTCAGCCTGCTCTTCCTTCCCACGGTACAGCATACATTCATATCTAAAGTGACTGGAAAATTAACCCTGTACATCAGTACTTCAGCGCCAGAGCTGTGCAAAAAGACAATTCTTTTAATGGCAGATGGAATACTTAGCTCAGCTCAGGTGTCTAAATGTATAGTTATATGGAAGGCAGGCTGAAAGGACTTCAGGTCGATTGGACCCGTGTTGATTGCATCTTTGGCTAGGGTTACAATCACTGAAGTCCCTTGCAGTATATAATACCGGGAGCCCAGGCTTAGACCTGCACTTTATATCATCAAGATGATCAAAGATGGTCATTCGTTAACAGAATGCTTCGTACAAAATTCTTTAATTTAACATCATGATGCAGGTAAAATCTGGCACTGACTTCTCCTGTGTTTATTTTATAATCAAAAAACAGCACTTTGAGTTTTTGTATATTCTTAGATTTGTGACTGTGTTTAATTCAGAACAGAAATTCAACTCAGAACATCAAATCAGGAGATTACCTTTTCAAAACAAACAAGCATTTCTTTGCTTTTCCTCATTTTGATCTTTCACAAAGGAACTGTGCAGCTTCATATTTATACCTCAGGGAAAAGGGGAAATTGTTAAAAGCAATTTCTAAATATTGAGATCAAATTTCTTTAGACTTCAATTTAAACAACTTAAAAATATATATTCTTTAGGGGTGTCATTGATCTTTCCACACATGCTTTTGTGAGAAAATACTATTACTTAAAAATCTGCTCATGAAATTGATTTGTTAAAAGTTAGTTGTTTCTCCAGGTGTTTAACTGGAAAGTTTTTATCACCTTGTTTAATATTTTATACAATCATGTTTTTCACAATTTCTTGATGATTGACAATAATTCTGGAGTTATCTGTATATACATCATATGGTGTATAACTGGTGTATTTTTTCATCATCTTAACTGTCCACCTTTACTTTATATCATAGATAGATGAGTAAAAAGTCATTTATATCCTTTCGTTTCGTTTCCCACACCTTGCAGAAGCTTGGCTACACCCTTAAAAATGGTTCTTAGCAAGAATTCATAACCTGACTAGCTTTGAACCCTAACTTCTGAGCGACCACTGCCACTTAGTTTCCAATACTTCCAGTTTCAAAGAGTAAATGAATAATTACGAGATTCATTTGTTTGTTTTTCATAATCTTACACATGGAATGGCCAACTGACTGGAAAACAGATCTATTTGTGCTATAAAGTTCATGTTAAGCCCCGTTCTTAAAGAATACAAGACTTACAGTGGGTAAATAGTGTAAATTTGCATGGTGAGATTGGACTAGATGAACCCCTGAGTAAATGTGTGAAAAACAAGGGACTAAAGTGTAATTACATTTCTTTGAAACAAATTTCAAGAGAATAGAGCAGATAGACACATAAATAGAGAAAGAGGTCTGGAAATGGAAGTAGTGTTGATATTCATAAATTGGTAACACTTTGAGGGGCATTTGGAGAGAGCTTCGGGCACTTAGGTGAAGAAAATATTGGAGGAAAACACCCCTAATTTCCACATAATGTCCAGTTAGAGCTCAGACAACAAGGTTTTATTGGCTTAAACTGAGTGATGGGCAATTTCATTTTCAGCATGATCCCAGTGAATAGATATTTGCCCAGAAAACAGCATCAACATATCTGACTCACTCTTATAAAAGCAGAAAACAAATTGTTGCTTAGAGACACCAAAATGAGGCCTTTACGATGGTACTAGCCACTCATTATATCCTCCTTTATCTTTGTAGAGATTTGCAAGATCCTTCTGTCAGTGTTGACCTTTTAAAGCAGCTTGTTCTTGTGAGATCATACCACTGTAAATGTGTTGTTTTCTGCTCCTTACATCAGACCAAACTGGGGTCCATACTAAAACTTGTACGTGTTCATTTGCATGTAGGATGAAAGAAGCACGGAATATAATAAGGGACACTCATTATACCATACCATCTCCATGTTTCTCCAACAAGGAAGTGTTGTGTGCAAAACCCAACTTTCTCTGACCATTGTTCCATTAGATTTATGATGCATACTTCAGGTGTGAAACCACACCATTTTTCATCTTTATCTTTCTGCAGTCTGAGCATGTCAGAATGTCAGAATTCAATTTTATTGGTGCTCATTCATGTTGCCAAGACTGAGCTAAAACTGTACACTTAATAATTCACAGTGCTGCTTTTCTAGAAACCCCTTACAGTTCAAATGATCTTATTCTTTCTACTGCTTTTGTTCTACACTGTTAAATATCATTCAAATATACTGTGTTAAAATCATGCTAATGGAGAATATAAATAATTGATAAATAATGAAGTTGTTCTTTAGTAAATCAACATTCTTAAAATCACAAAGCAATAAACATTCAATCAGAGAAGCAAGCTGACGCAATTATTTTTTGTCACCCTAATGCTGATTATTTTCCAACATCACCACATCTCCAAGTGTTTTAATCTTCTTTATACTCCAACAATTTGCCAACATTTTTTTAATTATCATTTAAAGAATGTCATGTTTTATAAGTATATAATTACATTTCATTTTTTGGAATATCTGTAAAATAAGTTAGTTCCATTTATATTATACCAGCTATAAACAGTCATTGTCTCAACCGCTGCTCTATTTTTCCCACTTCCTTGAAGCTAATAGGACAAACAAACAAACAAACAAAGCAAAAATAACTTGGAAATATTTCTTACAGTAACAAAATGCTGAGAATGTAGACTCCTTCCATGAGTATTAAATAAACATCCCATTCACTATACCAATGACTATACAGTACATTCTTCTATGATAATAACAACAATTAATGGGTTTATTATTGGACTTAGATTATATGGAAGATCTTCCATTTAAGTCTCTATATACAGTACAGTATGAGTAATGTATAATGTATTGTTTATAAGAAAATGAATGTATCATGTAATGTATTCTGTATGAGAAACTTCATTTCCATCTTTTAAATTGCCAAAAGTTTTAGAAATAACCTTTTATGTCAATTCCTACTCATCTTACCGCCATCAAAATGACCCATTAAAATCTGTACTAAAGCTAAATCTCTGATAACCTTAAACAATGAACAAGCTCCTCATTTTAATGACGCTCTGTCATTTATTTACACTCCTACCTGTTATCAGGAGCATCTTCAAGCATGAGAAGAGGTTCGGGGGCTCTATTTTCATAAGTATTATTTATAAGGATCATCAAAAAGATGAAGATAAAATAGGCGATTGCTCATGAAATGTTAAAGTTATACTGCTATGAAGTCTAAAGAGATCAGCTGGGTCATTGTGATAAAACATTGTTAAGTAGTAAACAGAACACATACCTAAGTTAGGATCAGCACATTCTTTCAAGACTTTTTGCCACAACCATCCATCATAAGCATAAACCCTTTGCCACAAGTGTCTTGAATTATAAACAGAAAATGTTAGGCTTTTTATAATAATTGCACAATTTACATGACTTTTGTACAAACAGAAAAACAGGCACAGGGGAAAAACTGTAGTGGTAGCAACCTCTCCAGAATGTGATTAATTGTATTTATGATTAATTACAAGAAAAACAGAATGAGAATGGTCCTAATAGGACATCAATAATAATTGATGTAATCAACAGTGTGGAACATTCCCCACACCTGCGAGTGCTTCATCAAGGGGATGGCCTGGTTTGCTGGGACACGAGCAAGCGACTTTGGCTGCGTACCTGCAGCGGAGGTGCCGCTATTTATTAAAGTAGGAACCATTAGGCCAGCATGTCCGTGCATCTGCATCTCTTTCCTCCATCACACGCACATTAGCTACTGCTCACTGCTTCTGAAACTCTTCTGGAGGCTCCACTAATTGTGTTATAGTGTGGAACTTTTCCCACTCTAGGGTTTCTTTTTTGTTTTTGCTTTTTTTAAACAAGTGTGCTAAGTGCCCCCAAAATAAGTGCTTTTTAAGAACCTCCATCATGTATTATTCGTCGATGTATTATACATCATGTATATATGGGCGGCTGTGGCTCAGTCGGTAGAGCGGGTTGTCCACTAACCCGCTAATCGTGGGGTTTGTGGTTCGAATCCCGGCCCGGGTGATCCCATGCCGAAGTGTCCTTGGGCAAGACACTGAACCCTAAATTGCCCCCAATGGCAAGCTAGCACCTTGCATGGAAGCACTGCTACCATTGGTGTATGAGTGTGCACTTGTAAGTCGCTTTGGATAAAAGCGTCTGCTAAATGAATAAATGTAAATGTAAATGTAATTATTCAGTTATAGAATTCGGATAATTGTCATGCCTTTACTGCAGACCACTTTAAAGGTGTGAGAAAGGGGAATGTGTGACAAATGGTATAGATTTGACATCAGTCGCAAAACCCTCTCAGTGTGAAACATTTAGCCTATTCAATAAACTCCTTCTCCTTCTTTTAAACTCTTCTGGGCCTCTCTTCTTCCCTCAGAAAAGGAGCAATTACTTAACATTTGGACCCAATTCTCAACAAGGCCTTCATTTTTGAAACTGCATACACCCATACTAATAAGAAAGGACTATTGAAAAGAAGGAGAAAAGTGAATGTTAATAGATGGCAAAGGTTTCTTAAAATGAGCTCCGCTAGGCTTGACTTTTTATTTCTATGCTAATGTTCATGTGACATGTCTGCTTGTGGCCCTGCGGGAGATTTGCCAGCTCTTTTTTTTTTGAATATTACATTTCTATTCACTATGAAAAAAAAGCGGCACAGATAATTTAAGCAAACCATTCAAAATGATGCTTTGGTAAGCATTCCCTGAAGAAATACCAGCATTAGGTTCAGAGGCATATCCGTAGCCTGTTCAAATGCTGCAGGTTGGATCATTGGTGTTTGCCAATTCTTCTGCATTTCCTGAGCTTTCCCAATGGGCAGTGTCTCCAAACAGCATGTGTTCAGATAAAACAGTTCCATTATAAAATCTGGGTTTTCAATGTTCAGAGCCTTGCTGTTGACAGAGTATCAAGACTTATCAAGTGACAAGTAATTCAGCGGTATCTTTTCGGCTATGCAACCCTTATGGGAAGCAGGATCTCAGGTGCTCAGAAAGACATGCTATCACCACAATGAGAAACTGTTCCTCAGGAGAATCTGCTAAATCCCATTGCTCTTCTCCAAACTCAAAGCTGTTAACATGGCCTTTAATGTTCACTCAGTGATTTCTGTATTCAAAGTCTACACCATTTTAAAGTTCAGTTCCTATGTGCATTACTATGTTACATTTGCAGCTACAGGCTTGATTCTCTTGCAGGTGCAAAAATTATTTATTGGTATAGCGAGCTAGTTTTTCCCATTTATGCTATTTTGGTGCCTAGAAATTAACGCACCTGTGCTGATGTGGTTTGATTGGTACAGCAGGGGGTGTGGTATTCAAATTCTGCTTACGCAGTTGCGGTTTTTTTAAACCCACACAAAAAATTACCACTCAAACTCCACTCTGCAAAATAGTTTTCCCTGACTTCAAACAAAACTTTAAAAATCCTAATTATGTTACAACACTTCAACATAAATAGGATACTTTACTACCTTACTATTATATATTAACTACACACAATTGATTTATTTATAACAAATAAGTGCAAATAGCTCAGTTGCAGGCTACTAAAGGTCACTCGTACAGTTGATGTGTCATTAAATGAATTCGGTTCGATTCATAGTTTTATTTGTATTGAACTTTTAATAATAGATATCTATACAAAGCAACATCACAGAACTCTGGATGTAGATTAGATTCCTATTGAACAAGCCAGAGGTGACAGTGGCAAAGAAATCCTCCCTGAGATGACACAAGGAAGAAACCTTGAGAGGAACCGCACTAAAAACAGAAACCCATTCTCTCTTGGGTGACAGAAGATATGGGAAATATGAATAATAACACCATACAGGTGTAGAAAAGTTACCCAGATGAAAATGGGTTCCCTTCTGAGTCTGGTTCCTCTCAAGGTTTCTTCTTCTTAACATCTGCTCTGGAACATTTTTCAGTGTTTTCCCTGCTCTAACAAACCCACTTCAACTCATGAAGTGCTGCTAATCAGATTCATAATTAGTTTATGTGTGTTAACACTAATGTTTGCTGTAAAGTAAGTACTTCAGGCCCAGGATTAGGAACCTTCACACTTTCGAAGCTTAGACAGATTTCTATTACGGATGGGCGATATCTTATGGTTTGTGATATACCAGTAGAAATTCTCCCCACAATAAGAATGAGTCTTCCCGGTATAATAACAAGAAAGCCTAGTTGATGATGTATTTCTGTGTACGACGGTGTGCGACCCGTTCGCAGCTCACGTGCAGATCGAAAACAAGTACGGCGGAATGCAGACGTGAAACTGAGGAGGAGTTTATCACTAAACGAGGAGCTACCTCTACAATCTGGAGCTAGTTTGGTTACAGAAAATCAATGTTTGTGATTCGGAGTCTCTCAAGATCACAGCTATAACTTGTAGTCAACAACAGTGGTGCACGGTGCTATATTTATATCGTCACTGATATCGTTATCACGATAAACACCAGAAAAATATCCTGATATAGTTTTAAGTCCATATCGCCCATCCTTAATATCCATTCCTGTACACAGGTCCTGCATCTGTATTTCACAGGAAATGTACTTGGCATTGTCACGGTTCTAAGGACTCTGGACTCCGTTTCCCAGCAGCCACTGCGAGTCACGTGTTTTTCTGCACCTGAATCACGTTTCGGTTAATGAGCACGGGTGTGTATATATAGTCCATGGGT
>JAFFST010053534.1:261926-273850 GCA_022414735.1 Noturus placidus
TATATATATATATATATATATATATATATATATATATATATATATATATATATATATATATATCAAAGTATATAAAATAGTCTACGTCTTCACAATTCACAAATGAGCTATGACATGCGTGTGCTATTTAGTAAAGTATATTCTTCACAGTCTTGGTACTTGGAAACAAATGTGTCTACATTTGGTTAATTTTGTTACTAGTTTAGGTGGAACAGTATCACAGCAGGTATCACTGCCGCCTCGCAGCTCCAAGGTCCATCCTGAGTATGGATTACTGTCTGTGTGGAGTTTCTGTGCATGTTCGCCCCGTGTCTGTTTGGGTTTCCTCCCGCTTCTTTGGTTTCCTCTCACATCCCAGTATGTGCACTGGCTACTGTAAATTGGCATTAGGTGTGAACGTTTCTGTGAATGTTTATGTAAACGGTACTCTGTGACTGACTGGGTCACATCCATGGTGCATTCTTGTCTTGTGCTCAGTGGTGTTCCTGGGATAGAGCCACCATGTCCTTGACCAGGAAAAATCAGCTAATGAATATGAATAAATGAATGTTACTAGTTTTGAATAAAAATAAATAAATGTCATGTGAGGTACACACACACACACACACACACACACACACACACACACACACACACTATTGCATGCCCTTGTCTCATCATTTTCTCTTTTAGTTTGGTTTTCCATCAAAACGGATTGCCATTTGACATTTTTCCATCAAGTGTGCCTGTCACCTCAATGATATGGCTGATTTAAATGTATGTGTGCTGTCCACACAGACATGTATCTACCGATAAGATGAATGACCATGCCCACATTCATATCAGAGCAACTTAATAAATGCTATGATTATTGATATACTCCATTTTCTTGTCTTTCTTTCTCCTTCTTGTCAGGCATATGAGAATAGCTTTCTCCATCTATTAGGCCTGTTTGATAAATGTTCAGTCCCAGTAGGAGTGGTGTTAAGGATACATGATTGATTTCATGTTTGTGTGAACCCTCTGGGCCCATCCAGATGAGGGATCATAAGGGTTGGTGCCAATTCTCTTATAGACTCTGAAGAATCAAAAATCATTTGTAAATTGGAATAACTCATCCATTTTCAGAGGTTGGAAGTATGTATAATTGCATGGGGGAAATGGTGGCTTAGTGTGTAGCACATTTGCCTCACACCTCCAAGGTTGGGGGATCGATTCCAACCTCTGCCTTGTGTGCATAGAGTTTGCATGCTCCCCCTGTGCTTCAGGGGGTTTCCTCCGGGTACCCTGGTTTCCTCACCAAGTCCAAAGGGTGTGTAAATTGTCCGTAGTGTGTGAGTGTGCATGTGATAGTGCCCTGCGATGAGTTGGCACCCCGTCCAGGGTGTCTCCTTCCTTGTACCCTGAGTCCCTTGAGATAGGCTCCAGGCTCTATGCGACACTGTGTAGGATAAGCGATGCAGAAAATGGATGAATGGATGGATTGACTTATGCTTGGTTTTGAAGTATATGAACTTGGGTTTTTCTTTCACCTAATAATCATTTATGTCCTGTATTTCAAACAGAAAAATATCTACTTCCTATTCATTACAATTTCAAATATACACTGCTTCAATTCCTAACAAATCTAAACTTTTGACAGATGTGACAGACAGAATAAGATACCTTAATACTCATCACTGTACTCCATAGAATTTGTATTGTGTCAGCTATCTATTAGCATTTAGCGAGTTTATACCATCATAAGGTTTGTGACATTAGTAATAAAGCTGTTATAAGTTAACCTTAGCTGTTTTCCTCATGTCCCATGGCTCCTTGTGAAAACGGCGTTCGTTTACCATTAGTAACGAGTCAGTGGGTGAGTTGAGGCAGACATTATTCTACTTTTACTTTCATGCTTGTACTAAAGTCTATCACCTACTTTTCTACTTTAAATAAGATGAATAATTACACTTTTCTTGAGTAAACAATTTTGTACTACCTCTGTTTTAAAGGGGAAAAAATGGTGGACATGATAATGTGATACTTAAAAAAAAAAACATCAGGCAGGCAGAAATGTGCATAAATGCTTCTTTGCTGTGGAAGCTTGCAGAATCTCTTTTTCAGAAGTTCAAACAAGTCGTATGTGAGGGGGAAGCATTCCTCTGGTGCCTCTATTTCTCTTGTTAATAAAAGGGTAAGAACAACCAAGTGTGCAAGTTGCAGCCCTGAGCAATGAAATAATGTGTTTTAGAGTAGATGAGACTGTGTAAGTGATTCTCTTATAATATTTTTGTAGCTGTATAATGATAGTCACCGCTGTTCATTTTTCAAAAAAATCCTTCCAGAACATATGCAAAGCTCAAACCTAAACATGACATGATAAAATGATAATAATGACTACAATCAAAGTGACCCCACTGGATATTCAGCAGATTCACATTAAACTAATCCACAAATATGTTTGTTTGCCGTTTCATAGTGCAGGACAAAGGTGTTCAAAAAATGTTCAAAAAGTGCAAATGGTTGTGAAATGGTCAGGTGTACACAAAGTTTTGTCCAGTAAATCATTGTGGTATGATATTATATGCCAGTTGACAGCTGATGGATTTACTTGTGTTAGTGTTTTTAAACTTGAGCATGCCACTGTACAAAATTGCTGGTTTCACAACTGTAACACACCTCCTGTGCCTTTCATCAGACTGAATTACAGTACAGATGTTCTGAAAGCAAAGCCAAACCACAAGCTGTGTGCTGAAACAGTAATTTGGATCCAGACACTGAAATAGTGAAAGCTAGAGAGCCTTTGCTTCGCTCTAACCTAGCAGGGTAGCTTTAAATGAAGGCTTTAACAAGCTCAATCAAGAAGAGAGTAAGAGAAGCCTCAGCTTCTCAGCATAGCACATCTCCTTGTTTCTCCAATTTCACTGTGAGAGCCTTGGCTTATAGAAAACCAAACATCTATTGAACTTTTACAGGTACTACTGAAGGATGAGGTAAAAGGTCTGGCACCAGAGAGCTCTGCAAGTAGTGGAACAGTGTTTGTCCAAGGCAAAGAAAGCATAATTGGCCCTATTGTCTAGGTAGGATGGTTGGTATTACTTTCTCCCAATTAGTCCAATGACTGTTTCCTCTTAGTGTGTTCTGCTGCCTTATTGCATTACATTACATTCATTCATTTATGGATCCAAAGCCTATCCTGGGAAAGCTGGGAACGAGGCAGGAATATATCCTGGATGGGATGGCAATGTATCACAGGGCAAACACACACACAGTTCATCCGTCGACAGAAGTACAACACAAACTGGAATTCGACTTGAGCGTGAATTGGATTAAAGTGAGGAAGACCTCACTCTACCTTCCTGGTGACCACCATGATCCAGTGTCAAGACCACTGAAGATGGCCCCCGCAGTGATTCATACACCCATTCATACACTTCGGAAATGCCAATCAGCCTACCATGTCTTTGGACTGGGGGAGAAAACCAGAGTATCCAGAGGAAACCCACGGGGAGAACATGCAGACTCCGCACACACAGGGCCACAAATTGGAATCGATCCCCCAACCCTGTGCCTGGGGCGGCTGTGGCTCAGTCGGTAGAGCGGGTTGTCCCCTAATCCACTAATCGTAGGGTTGGTGGTTCGAATCCCGGCCCGGGTGATCCCATGCCGAAGTGTCCTTGCCAAGCTAGCACCTTGCATGCAGCTCTGCTACCATTGGTGTGTGAGTGTGCTCTCATTTGTAAGTCGCTTTGGATAAAAGCGTCTAGTAAATGAATAAATGTAAATGTAAGCCTGGAGGTGTGAAGCGAACGTGCTAACCTCTAAGCCCTCGTTAGCGCACACACACGCATGCACGCACACACACACACAAACAGCATAGCCAATACACCCACTGAAATGTTCTGGAAAACTGGAGAACCTAAAAGAAACCCACTTAGATGGTAACTTGAGCTCAGGATCGAACTAGGGACCCTTGAACTTTAAGGTAGCAACATTTCTCGCTGTACCATCATTCAAGCAACAGCTCCAAATGATGCTATGCCTTTGTGTGCCTCGGTGGAAGTATGTGTGAGCCTTCAGCCGCAAAGCTGACGGGTAGAACTAACTATTAGGTGCAAAAGGGCAATGTCTAAATTGGGATAAAATGCGGTAAAAATTGAAAACTCTCCCATTTATAGGAACAAGCATTTTCTCTAACAGCAAATCAGTGGCATGAGGGTTCACAAGATGTGTCTGTCTGTGTTTATCATATCACACATGCATCGCCGCTCTGTCATGATTTCTAGAATGAAGACGATCTTCTGGAAATATCGCTCATTAAAAAGTAGTCCTAGTCTCAAAATGTCAAGATGCTGTCTTTTCTAAGGTATTTTTGGGGCCTGTTTTCACTTGACTGAGCGCTCCAGTGGTTTCATGCGGTGCACCCAGAGAGCTGATTTGATTTTTTTTTTCACCTTTCTCTCAGACTCTCTCTTTACACTGTGTGCGCGTATATAGAAGACATATGCAAACACTGTAAAATCCAGTAAACATGCTGACATGCCTGACAAAACCAGCTTGAAGGAAATCGCATTGTCCCTAAAGGGAATTATGACCTATTTTACTATATGGCCTTGTTTCTTCATATTAATTAATTTACTTAAACAAATGATACTGTCCTTCAGAAACAGATCCACTTTTCAGTGTTCATCCCTTTAACAAAACAGGCTATTTATATCAGACTGCTGACATGAAACAAGCAATGAATGATCATCTCTTGCAACAGGAGAGAAAGAGGAGGTGGAAGGGAGAGAAAAACAAGCGTCCACCCCTTTCTGCTCTCCGTAACCCCTTCACACTCCCCACGATGTTACTTCCTCATAATTAAATGTGCTTCCTCTCCCAGAGGATCACGTCTCAGGCCTGTGCTGTCTGTGTTTAAATGGTTCGTGTTTTCACAGGTTAAAACCCCTTCTCGCAAGAAAGCGAGCCCCATTTTTCACCTCTAGGAGAAGGCCAGGCGCCCCGTGCTTTTGCGATTTATCTGGGAGAAGAGAAGCCATAATCAGCCTTAGGCTGGTTTGAGGTCCATAAAGCCATTCAGCAGGCTTCATCAGCATGCAGTGAACACCGTGGCCCGCTTTCAGACCCTGAATGCCACCTCGAAACGGTCTGTCTTTAATCTCACTCTCATTCAGCTGGCCGAGGCCATTCGGGCTTCAGCTGGGTGATAAAGACAGCTCACATCCTCTTTCTGCTTCCCTCACTGCAGCTTTCTAATAACCTCGTCGGTCTTACACCACCGCCATTATTAGAATAGACCATGATCAAATAGCAACAAACCTGCACGGACTGGATCAGTGTAGAGAAATCGAAAAGAGCTGAATAAAGCACTGCTCACAGGTCCTGAACTCCAGACCAACTCCAGTAACAATTCCTTAGAGATACATTACATATGAAAGCAGCACTCAACTTCAGCAACCGGCTCTGGAATTCAAACTGACAAAGCTTAAAAAAAAGAAAAAAAATGGCATTTTCTATGAGTAGTCAGTCTAATTACAACTCATGAAAGAGCACATTATTCGATCTGCAATCAGGCTTATGACATTCGCTATTGACAGGAAATGACACAGTTTAACCAAAGTGTGTCTGTGTTGAGCCGTTCATCAAACGCTCCTCTAATCTGTCTGTCTTTCTCACTCGGCTGCGTTCAATTCCACAAAGCAGCCCTCTCCATCCCATTGATGACTTTGACAAGTGCAATGACAATGAACAACAGACTGCGAGCGAGACACGCCGTCTCAAGTTGTCAGATTGTTTCCAGCTACGTTCGATAACAAAATCACTGATTTCAAATCTCCAGCCTCCCAGTTCACTCTGAGATTTAATGCAAAGCTTCATGTTCTAAACTAAAAAAAACAGACCAGATGTTTATGAATTCAATTACTAATTTTAATTGCTGTACATTTCAAGTTGGGGTCATAACCAGGATGTCCAAAATTTTCTAATTTTATTACAGTGGTGGAAACTACAAATAATCTTTATTAAAGTTAATATGCTTACAAATAAATAACAAGAACAACTTGAGACCAATGATGTAGCTGGAGATGCCTCCAACACCAAGAAGTCTAATCCGTCTTCCATGAAATATCATTAGATATACTTCAAAAGCTATTGAAGAAAAACTATATCAGACATTTGACATTGCTGTGACCTTGACCCTGTTTGGATCTATTCCAAAATCGAATCAGTTCATGTTCTGGTTAAAATGAATGCAAAATAAATGCTAAAAACCTTCAACCACTCATTCTTGAGATATACTGAGAATCAGTGATGAAATGATAGAGACATAAAGATGGGTTATATGGATGGAAAGATCATATTTTATAATAAATATATATATATATATATATATATATATATATATATATATATATATATATAAGGTTTTCACTGAGGGCGTCATTTTTAAGGGTTGCTTAAAAGGTTCTGGGTGGTAGGGGGAGTTTAAAAAAAAAAAGAAAAGGGGGGGAGCCAAATTCTAATGCACAAGTTTTCTCATCTCTGCATGTGCTAGTAAAAGAGTGAGATGAAGGCTTGCTTGAAGCCTGAAATCAGATAGTGCTGCTACGTCTGTCGGTCAAATCTCTGCCATACTGCCTGCTCAAAGCAGCTCCTAGAAGGTGCAAGACTCTGAATCGCTTCCACACACCACGCTGCTGCAGCAATAAAAATACAAAATAAATAAATAAATAAATACCAACATACCGGTTATATTTCACTAATATAGCTCAGCCAGAATTTGGTCAGGCATTTGCTCATGAATAATTAGCAGCCGCATGAATATGCATGTGCACTCCAGAGCGGGAGTGTTGATGCAGAGCTTTATGACTCTGCATGAGACTTAATTACAATACAACACACAAGGTGTCCACTTGTGGCAAAACAAATACGCATAAAATACTGATCAGCCAAGGCATGCAATCTTCTCAAAGGTCCTGTGATTACTATGTTTCATCATGTCAAGTATTATTCATGACAGGGATTCTAAATAACTGATGTTAATAATCTTGCAGAATAGCGGAGATATTTTAAAATCGCAAATTGGATGAACACGGTCAGCTCTTGGGGAAATTTGAAAATGTCATATTTTGGTTTGGTATTTCCACATTTATTGCTATTATGCTCATTTAGCTGTAACAAAATGATCTTCCTGCTTTCTGTAATACAAGATAGTGTGCACTGATAGGCTTACTCAATAAGGGACATAGTTATAAGTGAGACAGCTAATTCAATTCACTATAATCTTGATTGCCACAGCAGTAAAAGAGACAATGCTAATGTAACGTCAAGGTCACGATGGAAGAGGCTGATATCCTGTGCTGAAAAGGGTATGAAGACCATTAATTTTAGCACACCACTACATAAGAATGTTATAATCTAAATGCCACTGACCTCATTTTGTTTTATGATATTATTTTTGTTGTAACACAACACAGTGAAAATTACTCAAATGAAACTTTTGTGTTTCATTTATTACCAGTTTGATTAACCTTGGCAACTTAAGCCTAATGTTTTTGTTTATGTAGCATTTTGTCTTCGAGAACAGCCAAACAGAAGTACTAGCATTTTACCTAACATTTCAAACCATATTGGCTCAGTGAGTCATCTCTGTGAGACGACCGCCCATCTTTTTGTATAAATGCATAATCTGTATACACATTAATAACTTACTGTCAAATTAGAATCTTACGAACATTTCCATTCATTTCACAATTTCTCTGGTATTTTGTATGTCCCTTTAAGAGCTTAGCCTTGTTAGGAAAAGCGTCCTGGCTGAAGGTCCTTCATGAAGCTTCAACCAGAGAGTGAACAGGAATACTGCTAAGAATTTTAAATATATGATAGTTTTTATTAGTTTAACACTTTTGTATAGTCATTGCATAATTCCATTAACGTTAATGTCTTTAAGATTATTAAAAAGAAAAAGTAGAAAATAGTAAAAATGAAGGAAACTTTTGTGAGTGTCCAAAAATTGAGATTCAGCCTAGCTGTGTATTAATTAATTAATTTGTATAGCGCTTTTTACAATGGACATTGTCTGAAAGCAGCTTTACAGAAATATCATTTTACATTTACAAGCGATTTACAAATGAGAGCACACACACACACCAATGGTAGCAGAGCTGCCATGCAAGGTGCTAGCTTGCCATTGGGGGCAACTTAGGGTTCAGTGTCTTGCCCAAGGACACTTCGGCATGTGATCACCCGGGCCGGGATTCGAACCACCAACCCTACGATTAGTGGATTAGGGGACAACCCGCTCTACCGACTGAGCCACAGCCGCCCTAATTAGAGGGTGCTCGAATAATTCATGAATAAAGAAATACAAAAGCTCTTTAGAGTTTTTTGTGATTGTTGCAGCCAAAATGCTTGATTTTGCTGCAGCTTTTTTTTTTTTTAAATTGCAATGAAACTCGCAGAGTTTTTTTAGTGCTTTTTCTACGGAAAACTTGAATCGGCTTCGTACGTTTTTTTGCAGTGATGCTTGTTGGCAAATGAGACTTTTTTTTAGCTGTACTCATGTTAGACTGAGTTAATTTGAGCAATATCCTGTTAGTATAACAAATGCAAAGTCTAGCTAATAAACAGCAACAGAAAGAACAATATTGTCAGTAAGCAGATAAAATCAGATATGACACCATAACTTTCAGTTTATGTGATACAAATGCATAGTTATGTCAGTGACAGCATACAATTATTGGTTGCTTCATACTGCAATGCATTTAAATATTTATTATTTGTTCCAATCAAAATTTAAATGAAATTTACTACAGTGGTGTGAAAAAGTGTTTGCCCCCTTCCTCATTTCCTGTTCCTATGCATGTTTGTCACACTTAAGTGTTTCGGAACATCAAACCAATTTAAACAATAGGAAATGAGGAAGGGGGCAAACACTTTTTCACACCACTGTATATTATAGCATCCCAGATCAGTTCTAGCCCTCGCTGAGCTGAATTACACTCATTTTATGTTGTTATTTTTAGTGTATTAGAGTAACGCAGCTCTGTTTTCTAAATAAATAATGCTGCCTGGCATAGAATTCAGCTTATACTTATGTGACACTTCTGTGTCACAGGTTCCTAAATTTACCAGATCAAGGAAATGTATTACTAAGAATCCCTGTGTTTGATCGCTATCACTTCACGCTGCATCCGTATTTGTTTGTTGTGCTTAGAGTATGAACACCTCTGGGCATATGCCCCAGTGCATGGGCTGTTTGTGTGTGCTGCGTGATAACGAATGGCTTCTAGCTTCCACTATTCAGTCCCCTGTAGCACATGCGGTGTGGCCTGATAAAGCTGAAGGAATCCACTACACACAGCAGCACACTGCACAGTTATACACATACACACACAGGATAAGTGAGGCAGGATTTTATTTTTTCCTTTTCCCTTTCACAGTAGAAAAATGATTATGACAGCAGTTGTGTGGATGCAGTGTGTGTGAGCTACGGGCAAATGCTAGAGAGTAAGTGCAGGAGTAAATTTGGCCTCGAGCATTCTAGTGCATCGGTGTTATGTCTCCCCTGGCAAAGGTGCTTCAGCTTGGATAAACACACTGTTTATCAGCTCTGGGTATTAAATGTGTACTGCCTGTTACAGCGTGCTTGCTTTTAAATAATGTATTGTGATAAACTACAAAATAAAAAGGTATTACTATAAAGTAACAATATACAGTATCTACCTGTATAGTGCTTTTGTGTCAAAACAAGCAGCTTGTTAGTCTACACTGAAAATCTGGGCCGCTTGTCAAGAATCCAAAAGAAGCCCTGTAAATGTTAAGCACTGAGTAACATGCCATGTTTGAATTTGCGTAATGAAGCCGAGACGAAGATGGCCTACAAAACCCACGGCATGCATTAGCCTCAACCTGTCACTCAGCACCAACATCTTTGCCAGGTGCCTTCTTAAATAATCCTGCTGCTCTCTGATGAGCGGGCCTTCGAAAAAAAAAGAGTCATAAACTAATGTTTTAAACCCGTCAGGCTGAAGGTGAAAAGGCCCATTATTTGTCATTTCAATGCAACTTGATGCAATGTGTCTTTTTTCTGTGCTTTTGTTAGTCAACGCTTGTCATACGCCCAAGAAAACATACAACCGTGAATGTCACTGTTTTCCATAGTATAATATTAAAGCTTTGATTTTTTCAGACTGTTTTATTTTCCCTCAAAGGACCTTTCGAATGCAAACCCTACCCAGTGTATCCTCTCCCTAACAAATGTGTGCAGATGCATTTACACAGGCTGCACTGTTAAACACGGGCCAACAATGGTAAATTATTTATCTCCTTCACCACCATCAGCTAAAGTGATTAAGCCATGATGGTCAGCCCTCGTTGCTCTTACGCCCAAATTTCAATCTCCATAATAAATGTGAGCTGGCACAGCAGCGTTTTCTGTTCCGTGGGCCCTCGTTAGGTGTGCTAAATAGCATTAGGAAATTATCCCGGAGTACATGAATAGGTTTTAAACAAGCTTCAGAGTTCAATTTACACACTTCAAGCTTGGATTAAAAACATTTCAGGATCATTTGTATTCGCTGCATGTCATTCCAAATGGCATCAAGAGAGTTAACATGCTACCCTGTATTCTACAAATCTCTAAAGCTATGTTCAAAGTACCAGGTTGAAATGACACAAATCCAATTGTCTTGTTCAAGTTAAAACGGACTATACAGACAAACAAATCGGATCTTTCCAAATCCTAAGTGCCAGTGTGATGGGAATAAATCGAAATCGAAGTCAAACCAGAATGCGTGTTGTCAAAATTCAGTATTAGCAGTGTGGCATAACAATGGAGAACACTAAACAGCAGTGATTACACGCCGTGGAAGAGGTGATTTACTTAATATTCAGGGAATTGATTTCAACAAAACTGCACAGCAAAATCCCCAGTGTTGAATTAACACCTAGAGTGTTTAATGAACTCTACTTTCAGTGTTCATTTGGGTCCAATCTGACATCAATAAACACTGTAGGTGTTAATTCAACACTGTGGATTTTACTGTGTGGAATCAACCGAAATCGAGTAGTGTATGAAAAAAATTACCCAAGAAATCCATGTACACATGTAGGTCATTGCAGAGGGATTTGGTGTGTTCAAATTAAAACAGATATGGGTCACATTATGTCTTGAATGTGAACTGTCAAGATAGACAGACCTGAAATCGTGCAACAGAACTTGTGGGAACATTGCCTAAATGTTAGCAATGACCTCTCCTCCTGTCTTTTTACTGTCTTCACCTTTCTTATCTTGACTGTTCATGCCTCATCTCGTTATATTTTATATTCTTTCACCAATGCACTGCAGGTTATTAGAGGTGCCTACATGTTCTTCTCAATTTCAGTCTTTCATTGCTACTCATGCACCTTGTCCCTGTACTCTCACACCTTCTACTCTCCTTCAGCTCCATCATTAGAGGAACAGTTCTGTTGTTGAACAGCCTTTTCTTTTTCTTTTTTGTTGCCGCAAAAAAAGTCTGGCACTTCATTATTTCAAAGCCAAATCCACTTTGAAGCCTTTGAAGTCTTAGTGCGGATAGTGAGGTAGGTAAGTAATGGTCATCATTGCTGCTCTGCATGGCCTTGAAAAAAAAAACAAATCCAAGTTTGTCTTAATACAGTGGTGTGAAAAAGTGTTTGCCCCCTTCCTCATTTCCTGTTCCTTTGCATGTTTGTCACACTTAAGTGTTTCGGAACATCAAACCAATTTAAACAATAGTCAAGGACAACACAAGTAAACACAAAATGCAATTTGTAAATGAAGGTGTTTATTATTAAAGGTGAAAAAAAATCCAAACCATCATGGCCCTCTGTGAAAAAGTGATTGCCCCCCTTACTATAACTGTGGTTGTCCACACCTGAGTTCAATTTCTCTAGCCACACCCAGGCCTGATTATTGCCACACCTGTTCACAATCAAGG
>JAFFST010053534.1:317466-338422 GCA_022414735.1 Noturus placidus
ATATTGTTTGTATTCATGTACAGCTGCTTTGAGACAATGTCTATTGTAAAAAGCGCTATACAAATAAAATTGAATTGAATTGAATTGAATTGAATTAATGCTACAGCATACAAAACCATTCTAGACAACTGTGTGCTTTTGACTGTTGTGTCCAAACAGTTTGGGGAAGAACCACATGAGGGTGTGATGGTCAGGTATCTACATACTTTTGACAATATAGTGTAAATCAATAGATAAATAAATATATATGAAACAATGTTTTTTTAACCATAGTGTTATTGTACATTGGAAGTAAATTTAGCTTTGCTTTACAGAAACAGGGAGCGGTTTGAGATAATTTTTCTGTTTGTCTATAATTATGTGGTTAAAGATATATGATTCAATCATTTAAGATTAGTTCAGTTCTATTTTTGGTTACTCAGGCTCTCACGATGTATACGTGACTGTCCTTTGTTTTCTCATAATGTTTTTTTGGGTCAAGATGTTTTTGTCCTTGATTATGTTTTTCTCTTATCAGCCTTTGGTATGTCCTATGTATGTACCAATAAAAGACAGTTGTGTCCAGCTTACTGTATGTTTAGAAAGCCCAGGCTGACTTTATGTGCACAAAAAAACCCTCCTTGGTTCCTGTTATTACTTCCATTAAAGCAGACATTCCAACACCATTTTTTTTTTCTATCCCATGTTTTGTCTTATTACTGTAACTTCAGGAAAGAAAGTGCAAGCGTCCATTGACCTGAAGATTTTCACCAAGGTGGAAATTTTTTGGAATGTTATAAAATGCAGACACTGGAGACGAAAAAATATTTTGTTAAACAACAACACAGTTTTTAATCCATTTTTATTAGCCTTAGATCAGATCATAAATATCTGTCCCTGTGAATAAGCAGAAACTATAGAAAAGATAACGTATTAAAACGAGTACCTTACTATAAAGCTTTCGTTTATATTACAGCTGTTACTCCTGTCAGAGTCATGCTGTTACACAAGAAAAAACACCAAGTAATCCACACCTTCAGATTTGAGAAATCAACAGTGCTGTGGTATATATAAATGTTCATTTATATTCATTGGTTTATGCTATGTAAAACGTTCCTGATTACTGAGCGTGGTAGCGAGTACATAACTGCAGCCAAGCTCTAATAAGATTCATAGTATAGTCGTTTAAGAAATGGAACAGTGTAATGTCCTAGACGTTCAGATGAGTAGGAAGGCAGATTTTCTTGAGACCTCAATGCAATCAAATCAAATCTCAAGACTTGTAAGAGTCTCTAGCACAGCTAGGAATCCTTCAAAGCTGCCTGAATCCTGCTTTGCAATAAAGTGTCAGGGAGAGTTTTGCTCAACTTGTAGCTAATTTTACTCCCTTGTGCTTACACTACTTCCTCTGATATCTCTGGGTAAAGTGAAATGGAACGATCCAGAAAACCATTCCTTCAGTATCTCAGAGAGGCACCTTCAGTATCTCAGAGAGAGTAAAAATGTGCGTTTACAGCTTGAACATGTAGCATGATAGACAACAGGAACCAAGCTTGTGAAACAATAGGTTCAATTATGTTCAATTATTAAGAGAACAATAATGTTCTATCTTTGCAATACATCATCTAAGTTTACTGTCCATAGTGCAATCTGATGCAACACTAGCTATATTTGCATGCAAAGATATTCGCCAGTCTGTATGGATTCAATTCTGAATAAATTGCTCATATGTATTCTAAAATGGACAATCTGTAAACATCCATCTTCAACCGCTTACTCCTTTATCAGGGTCACCAGGGACCCTGGAGCCTATCCCAGGGAGCATCGGACACAAGGCGGGGTACACCCTGGACAGGGTACTACATTTATTTGCACGTCACCTGTAATCCAATCCAAAGTTATGTGAACCCAGAGAGTGAGGCTTAGTGCCAATATCACCACACCATCGAGAAGCATGTGAGTCCAGTCAGCATGTTCAGCTTTTTAATCACGCTGCTAGTGTTTTTAATGAGTCTTAAATGATTTCTGTCTCAGCATAACTTCATCAAAGTGTGATTATTGAATGGACTCAGAGAAGTAGAGTTTATGACCGCAATAAAGTTACTCAGCATTTCATATTTGCCTGAGATTAAGGAGCAAGGATTCTCTGGTTGCTGAAAGTAACATAAAATGCTCCACATTATCCATCAGTCATGATAATGCCTTTGCTCATCTTCTTATATTATCAATAATAAAAGCCCTTGTCTTAGAATAACCGTACAAGAAATATTGGTTTTCAACGTTTTGAAAGTTCTGCATCCTCGCTGAATATCAATATCAACAGCTGAGCCAACTTTAAGGGTCAAAATGTTAGTTTGATACCAATCCAACTTTTTTACCAATCATATTAAACAGAATCGAATCAGTAACATGAACTGTGTTTTCTTGAATGCGCTTTAAAAGAGCACATCGTGACCCAAACACACACGCATAGAATGCAAATAAAGACTGTTATGAAAAGTAATAAGACACAAGAGGTTTACATGGCTATTATTTAACAGATCATTTGTGTGGATATAAATGTCATCCAGACTGCCCTCAATCAGTTTTACTCTATACTGAATGTGGTGTTGATATGAATGTTGTATTAATTAAGCTATCAGTTTATTATGGGATTATTGACGGTTCATTAGGCTGCAGGTAAATGTAGCTAGTGAGAGGTGGGAATGTGAATACTCAAAATCAAGATGATTTTAACAGTGTTGGTGAATGACCATGACCATCTAACCAAACATGTCCTAACATATGCGATTATCTTACCTTCATGCCCTTATTTTGTCCACATTATATGTAAAAAAATAAATAAATAAAAGCTAGCATTTTGTCTTGGTGCGTAGTTTAGCTAGCTGGCTAGTCCATAGCGTAATCTAATCCTGCAAACCGAAATTTGACAATGAAATCCACCAACCAAACACAAACAATTCTCTATTGCAATGTTTAATGTGCGTACCATGTTATCCCAATCCATATGTCCCGGCTGATTTATAGAAGTACACCTCACACTACTCCCCTGAGGCTGGAGAGACATTTTTCTTTTGTAACAAATCTGTAATGTTTTTTTGTTGTTGTTGTTGTTGTTTTTTCTATACATGGTATGAGATCTAATTGAAACTACAACCACCTCCCCAAGCACTGTCATTCACAATTCCATCACTTCCCAATTTCCACTGTAATCCCTGCTTATATCCATTGCTCCAGTGGTCCAAGGACACATCTGGGAGCGCCAATCATCTAAGATGTGCAGGAGTTAACATGTGCTTCATGTTCCCTTTATGCACTCTACACCCACTCCCCTTATTGTCGGCATTGAGAATTCAAAGGGATGTAATAATGTTGCTTTCCAACTGCATGATCAAGCCTTAAGAGCCCTGATATGTTGTGTGTTCATTTAAAGTTGACAGAAAGTCATTCCAGTGCATAATCACTTCTATTTTAACAAAGTTATGCATCAATTTACATATTCATCGCAGTTTTATTTTTCATGCTGCATATATACACAGTCCTTCTTGGACTTGTGCCTACTTATTGATTAAATTATTCATTTATACGCAGGAACTGTAAAAACCATTCTGGAACATACGGAATGTGCTGATGTGTGAAGTTTCATTTGAAAAGACATTTGCATGCAGATTTGTCCCGGGTGCTCTTGTGAGGGCCGGCAGGGACACAGCAGTGGAGAGGAGAAACGTCTCCATCTGTGCTGGGGATGCAGAATACCTGGTGGGCGTAACATCAGCATCACCTCTGTCTTCGAGAGTGTAGAGGAAGAAAGAGCACTTAGCCACGATTCATAAACAAAGCTGTTCTAAATAATGCGTGATAAATAAAGTAACAGATATAGTATGCATAAGATATGAGGTGATTGTAGAATTTCAGCCCATATTAACCAGCTATGTAGATCTCTGAAAGAAGCATAATTGTTCTGCTTTAACATTCAGTGCCTCAGGCATTCTTAAGGTTTTATTTGTAAATATCACGATTGAAATGTATCCTGATGCTACAGTCAACTTTGTCACTGGAGAAACAAAGCTTGGGCTGCTCATGCATGAAAACTCTTATATGCACTGCAAGATCAGAGACACATATTACCTTCCATCTAGTTCCCTTTCTTGCCTGATCCACAGTTTATTCCTCCCTTACTCATAGGTGATGCATTGCCATGAACACATAAACTCAGTCAGCAGGTTTAAAGACTGGTCATTTTTTTTTGTCACATTCCTGGGTAATCTTCCGGTTCAGGCAGTACCTGGACATAATTATGCTTGTGAATTAGTCTAGAAACACATTTGAGATAAAATGGAGATCATGAAGGCAGTTGTAAAAGAGCCTTGAAAGATGTCGCATCCGTACGCAGCCACTCCCTCTCTGTACTCAGTCCTCCTCTGTCATCTTCATCTTCATCGGTCTGCATGAGAGCATCTCAACTGTGTGTGGAGGATGAAAGCCAGTTCTGACAGGTGAGTTAATTGATGAGAAGTAACTCTTGCAATATCCCTCTTGCAAGAGAAAGTCAAGATCATGAAGCAACCTGCATTCAAGTGGGCCCAGTGAATATCTTTGATGAAGCTCCCCCGACATGTCAGAATGAACTTGAAGGATTCGATAAAAGCCCAGCCTGTTCTCAGCTCTCAGCTGGACTCAAAAAAGCATGTAATCAATCCTCCTGGTCTAATTTTGGAGGAGCTAGGAGGGGGTCAGCTCAAGCTCATCCTTTGAGGATTGACGGGACACATCAAGGATGCGTCATGGTATGCCAGACTGCTCGCATTTACTCACTGTCATCCCCTCTTCACTAGCCTGCTGCATGCTGGAACTTCCCAACTGCTTCTTTATCAACACAAGGCCAGGTACATCCTGGGAGATTCATGCTGAGTGTTTATCAAAGGCCACGGCTATGGCATAGAGGGCTGAAGGATCAGAGGAACCCCAGAGAAGGGAATCAGTATGACCATCTGTGGGGGCACTCCACCCTGCCACATCAAAGACCAAGGTACCAGGAAGCAAGCATGAAATCATGTCAAGGGGAAAACTTTAATAGCCTAGCACAGCATGGCTTTGGGTGACTGTTGGGTCCTTTTAGTAAAGTCTGTGCTGTTATAATGACACTGTGGATATCAACAAGAGAGGACATTCATTAGTGCGCAACAGGGAGATAACTTGAAATGTGATGTTAGAGAGCAAAGATGTTTTTGCTTCAGGGTAAGACAATGATTAACTAGGAGCTAGTACATCTTATCATATGCTGTCTGACCTAATCTGCGAGAGCTACGCAGCTGCATTAGGATTCCACAAGATGAACTGTGTTCTGCTCGCCATTTAATGCAAAACCAAAAGTCATAGCAATAAGGTTATTAAAACAAAACATGCCGTTTCTTGATGGTCTCTTAGAATAACAATTCTATTGCACAAGGCCTGGAATGAGATTGTTATCCTACTTTAAATCAGACCACCTGCCCATCTGGCATCAATATGCTAAACACATCTGACTATTCTCGAGTCAAGCCATAAACTCCAGACAACAGTTAGCAGTATCAGTCCAGGAATGAGACATACATGCAATTATACACAGGGGAAAAAAAAGATCAGAAATTAACCTTATATGGCCTACATTTGTCTTTTTTGCCAATTAAATTTCCCCAGGATGTCTTTAGACAGTTCCTGTAACGACAATTATCATTTGGCATTTAAGCCGCTCTCATGAGAACTTCAAGGACCGGTTTTTGACTGAGGTTTTCACAATGCGGTGCTTTCAGGTATAGTGTCTTTTATTTATGTCTGTTAAAACAAAAGGAGACTCAAAAGGCAAAAAGGATTAGTGTGTTGCTGTGCATTGCACCAAAAAGAAACTTGCTGCCTGTGGAGAATTATTCTCCTCATTGAATCCCAGAGTTAATACTTCTGACTACAACGGTTTGTGCTAAAATTAGACAGTGCTGACCGACGCACTTTTTAGGGAAGCTCTCATCATTTCAGTTAAGGCTTCACCTGTAGGCAGCCCCACAGCACAGCAGTCTGGCTCCACCATTTTGTTATTGCTAGAAAACAGCATTGTGGTCAACAGTAATGTTCTCATCACCACTCTTGTAGTCAGGAAGCCATTTTAGGGGAATTATGTTATATAAAATCTCTGTCAGATCTTTGACACACTCGGGTATTTTGGGTTGATGATGCAAAGTATTGTAGTAGAAGTGTGTCAATGACATAAAAAAAAACAAAAACAAAAACAAAACAAAACAAAAAAACTACATTTAAAACAGACCCACCCTTCTTTTTTTCCTTCTGCTGTTGATCTCCAGTACTTCATCTGCCATCATCTGTCACCTCAGTCTCTATGCTCAGAATGTAGCTAGCTGACTATAGCTTTCGAACAGAGACGAGTTTCATTTTTCAAATAAAATTTCACATCTGTACTGTTTACACACATGTTAAAACACACTTGCCTCAACACCACTTAAAGTATGCTATGGTATTTTACTAGCATTAATATACCATTCTTTTATAAATGTCTGCATATTAAACCCCACTGATGATGTGTATAGGCAGCCGTGCACATCTCAGTGCTATAAAAACCCTTAGTTCTGAATAAAGTAAAATGCATGGAAAAAAGGAGAACTAGATGTATTTTAATCATAAATATTTACATTTATTCATTTAGCAGACACTTTTATTCAAAGCGACTTACTAATGAGAGCACACTCACACACCAATGGTAGCAGAGCTGCATGCAAGGTGCTAGCTTGCCATCGGGGGCAACTTAGGGTTCAGTGTCTTGCCCAAGGACACTTCAGCATGGGATCATCCGGGCCGGGATTCGAACCACACGGAATTCGTGTGTGTGTGTGTGTGTGTGTGTGTGTGTGTGCGCGCTCTCATTTGTAAGTCGCTTTGGATAAAAGCGTCTGCTAAATGAATAAATGTAAATGTAAATAAATGTAAGGCCAGTCGACCTGAGCATGTCAAGCTTTATCAACAAGCTTGATTATTACAACAAACTCAAGGTCCTGTGAAATGCATGCACATAAAGGTATTGGCAAGCATGGCGCATTGGAGCAAGAGTACAGAGAGCACGTCCGTTCAGCGAGCACTGAGCACTGAGAAGGGTCTGCACACTGCAGTGATACTGAACTGTGCACTCCAGTCGAGCCCCTTATTCAGACTGTACAGGATTTCCTTGGAGTTTTTTGTGATTGTTAAAAATGCTTCATTTTGCTGCAGCTTTTTCTCAAAACCCGCGAGGGTTTCGTTCTTTTCTGCTGAAAACTACTTGAAATAGAGAAATCGCAATTGCTCGAAATTGTTTTGTCTTTCCCAGTGATATTCGTTGGTAAATGAGACCTTTTAGCTTTACTCATGTTCAACAAACATGAAGTGAAGTGGTCTTTGACTGAATTTGCGTTGAGATGATGCGACGTAATTCTAAAAAATGCAAAGCTCCTCTGAATATTGCAGAGTTTGCTTGATTTTGTGTTCCTTTCTATGTTCGCAAAAAAATCCTGGAGGGACTATCTATTAAAGATTATAGTAAAGATACTGTTTAAATGTCGCAACATCTTAGCCATAAACCCCAGCATGAAGAGTTCATTTCTAGCAGCATACACCAGCAGCCGTCATAAACAGAGTTCAGTAAAATGTTCCAACTACCGGTAAGTAGGTCACTCATTTTGGTATCAGTATTGTTATCGAGAACCAAATAAAATTGACTCATACTCGTAGTGAAAGAACGGTATCCATGCAATCCTACAGTAATCTTAACATTTAGGATTATTTAAACGGGTATTCGGGGTTCAATTCAGACTCTAACAGTTTTCTTCAATTACACTAAAAGAGCAACTGCAACAAAGATCCACTTTGGAAAGGCTGGAAATGTACACTCTAACTTGATTATGGAAGGCAAAGTGAGTGGGATAGAACAGGATAGCTACGCAGTGGGCTTGCTGCTTCACAAGGATCCCATGGCTCCAGAAAGAAATAAAATCAGTGGCAGAAATGTCTCCTGCTACAAATCCCCAGCCAATTCAAACCACAGGGCTCTTTCTTCAGCTACAGGGTTTACGGGTTTACAGGGTTCGAGCTGTGTTTATTTTAAAAGGTGTAAAGCACAAACTACCACGCCGACATAAGTAAACATGCCATGCATAGGACAGTGGTTTATTTTTTATTTTTTGTGAGCTGCTTTGGCCTTGAACTGATGTGAGGTATTTTCAGTAATATCCTCTGCACTTCTCCCCAGCTTCCACTTTACAAGAACCAATGCCGTTAAATAAAAAGCTATGGCGGCCCACAGGACTAGAATGTTTAAAGAGTGTGAGGATTTAACTCGGGTGGAATTATCCCAGTGAGGGTGGTTACACTGGAAAACGGACGAGAAGCAATTCAAGTCCGAGTGGCTTGCTCCATTCTACAAGGAGCAACTGGCGAGAAGGAGAGTGACCGGGGAAAGAGGCAGTGATTTCATCTTCAGCAAAAGTCTTGTCATATGTCACTATCTATTCTCATTTAATTGGGCCAGAGAGTTGGCATTGTTCTGTCTCAGAATGTCCTCGAAATCCAGTGTGATCCAGTCAGCCCCAGAAGTGACCTGCCTCCCAGTCAGTCAATTAACAGCCCTATAG
Organism: Noturus placidus; assembly: GCA_022414735.1. NCBI lineage: Eukaryota > Metazoa > Chordata > Actinopteri > Siluriformes > Ictaluridae > Noturus > Noturus placidus. Next base: position 326,097 of record JAFFST010053534.1, read on the forward strand.
TCTAAGTCTTCCTGAACACCAGCCAGTCCATGGGGGGAAAACATTGAACAATCTAAACTGAGTTTTGCGCAGGAACACACAGCGCCCATTTTTCCAAGGTGATGTACTTTGGGTTCATATCCTGTGCAGAAAAATGGTAGCATAAATCTGGTGCAGCATTCCCCACCTCCAAAATGTGTTATGAAGAAGAGTTCTGATGAATTAAGAGAGAAGAAGAGAGGTAACGCTCTTGCTCAGCTCTTTCCATGCGGTTTGGTTAAGTGGACTGTGCAAGAGAACCACTGATGTATAACCAGGACCTTGCATTTAATTAAGCACGCCTCCTCCACGTTTTTCCTGCAAGTGTGCATAATCATTTCATACACTGCGATATCATCTGCTTAATGCACTATTTTACCATACTGTTAAACCTGGGTAATAAATCTCATCTAGCTTTCTTTTAATAGATGCAGACTGAATAATGTGTGCATGAGATCAGTAGCTGAACCCTGATTTTATTTATTTATTTATTTATTTATTTATTTATTTATTTATTTGCCACATAGAGAGACGAGGCTTTACTGTGATCAGGTCATTCACTCCCACAGGAAAACAACTATATGCCCCTCAGTGCTGAGTGAATTTTTGTTTCAGTTCATTTTGCATCAGATGATGCAGGTGATTCACTTCATACATCTCTATATGTGCTGTATTAACTCACCCCAGCATATAAATATGAATAAATGAAAACTAGTGGGATGTTTGGGATGTAGGCGATAAGAATCTGTTAGTTATTAAAGCCTTTGGCAAAAATATCTGGAAACAGGAATAAGTGTCCAAAGTGGTGCAACAGAAAAGCCTTCACCTTATCATCCAGAGATCATAAATTCCACTCCCGACGACGGCCATGAGTCAAGGGAGCAAAAATGCCCTCTGGATGGAAGGGGTGACGTTACTGTAGCAAGCAGAGGTTGGCTTCACATGTTTCGCAGAGAGGAACTTATATTAATTAGATGACCTCATGATAAGAAAGAGCTGTCAGGTGAGTGATAAGAGCTGGCATTGACAAGGTGGTGTGATGTGTTACCACCTTAAAGTTGATTATTTTCAAATAATAAAGTTTTCTTCCTCTTATACTAAAGCAATTAGCCAATGTTAACATTATTTTTAATGGTAAAAATTACCTTAATTACATTAATTTAATTACATTAAATTACCATATGTTATGTATTAATGAATGATTTTTTACATTTGAATCATGGAGATTCAAATGGACATCAGCAAACCAAGTTATTTCCTGTTATCATGTACATTACAGCTGCTATAAACAGTTCTTCCCTCACCAGCCTTCATTTTTTCACTCTCCATACAGGATTTCTCATAGTTTTTTTTTCAAAATTTATGATACCATTTGCCATTTGGATTTTTTTTGGCCTTTTTTTGCAGAAAACTACTTGAATTTGCAAAGTTGCCATTGCATGGAATTGTTTTACATGGTCTCTTGCAGTGATGTTTGTTGGTAAATGAAGACTTTTAGCTGTACTCAATTTTGAAGCACCTGAATCGGAGAGGGCTTTGAGTGAATGCGCATTTCCTTAAAGAAAATGCTATATCAATTATCCATTTCCATCCATCCATCCATCAGTTTTCTGTACCGCTTATCCTAATGCTTATCCACAGGGACATGAGGAGCCTGGAGCATATCCCAGGGGACTTGGGGCACAAGGTGTGGGGCACTCTGTATGGAGTGTCAACCCATCGCAGGGCATGATCGCACATACGTTTACACACTAGGGTCAATTTAGAGACATTAATCAGCCTACAGTCTTTGAACTGGGGGAGGAAACCCCCAAAGCACGGGGAGAACATGCAAACTCGCCACATGTTATTCAGATTATTCTTTGATAAATAAAACCAAGCGTTTTTGATCCATTCCTTATTAGGCTATGGTTACATGGTATACGGTCATGCAAATCCCTCTGTATGACTCGCTATTACAGAAACATGAAAATACCTGAATGAATGCACTAATATAAACATGACTTGCCATGTAGCTGGAACGTCCATCACAGCTATATGTTAGCATAGCTTCTAAGACAGATCAAAAGCTTTATCAAAAGTCAGTAAATGATCATATTTCTGTTTATTATTAAACACGTATGCCTTAATGCTGCCATTGAATGTACTCTATTCTTCTCTGTTTCGCTTTACAAATATGCAGGAAACATCCTTCACCTTGTTATGGAAATCACAGATTAGATACAAAAGCCTGACAGTGGCAGTAATCAAGCACAGAAATTCTGTTTTCATTCTTTCTCCCAAGGTATCTGTTCATTATTTTGCTGTTCTGCTTCTTTTTTTTTTTCCTTGCCTGGCATGACTTTACATATTAAGCAGGGCCATGGATGCAATGGCCCACAATCTTTAAAATATTCCACAAAAGTGCCGGAGGATTTGTTAATTACCGTTCTGACATCTGTCCTCTGTGTAGGAAGGAATTATCAGAGAACAACAGCCATATTCTCCTCTCCACCTGACTAACACTGATGACAGCAGATGTCAAAACAGGCTCCATTAATATTAATGATCTTGAGGTTAAAATGGAAATCTTGCATGCGTCTCTGGCCGGATTTATTTTAAAATGTGTTTGGCTGCTTGTCGTTTGAAACATGCTGATTATGCCGAATATTCTGCAAAATGCTTTTGCTAACGAAATGTTTTGGACTAATTGAGTGAATTATTAGATGAGCCATGAGCATAGATAGTAAGGACAGTAATTAATGTAAAAAAAATAAATAAAAAGATTTAAATAAGGTTAAAAAGTATGTCATTGAATATAAAAAGAAGCATTATGAAAAGCATGGTGGATGATTCCTGCCTAAAAGACTAGCATGGCATTGATGAATGAAGTAATTATATTTTCACAATGCTAGCTGCAGGAAAAGCTAAGTGCACAGAAGCTTGTCTTTATAATATCGATGACAGTTGAGATATTAGCCAACAAACTGGACTGATGGACTGATTATTGGAATTCTATTCAAACATTGTACACATTTCCTTCAGGAAGTACCGAAAAAACACATGAACCTCGTATAATAACCTGCACATAAACCATTCCTTTGGATATCGTGCAATAAACCTGCAGGACAAAGACACTGTAGGCAATTCTGTGAGATTCTCTTAATATGATTGGTGTATTCATTTTACAGGCAGCATCACAAAACACACTTTAACAAGATCCCTGTTTTTGTGGTATAATGAATATTTCAACCCCAGTGTGCCCCTCTTATAATTCACGTTACTGCCACTGGAGTGCTTTATCGCTTATAGCAAAAGAATTGAAGATAGACAGACGAGTGGTAAAAAATAGCAAGAAAGAGAAAGGAAATAGGAGGGAGAAGATGTGGCAGAGAAAAAGGGAAAGAGAAAGGGATGAGGATGAACGAGCATAGAAAAGTAGAGGCGGAAAAGAAAAGACAGACTTTGAGAGTGGGAAAGAAAAATGGGAGTGGAAAGAGAGAGATGATGCAAAAAAAAAAACGAGAGCTAAGAGGAAGATATGGACGCACTGATCCTATACTGGACAACAGTAACAGCAATTATACTGGATGGTAATGCTGAAATCTGCTTCCCCAGACGGAGGAGTGGAAAAGAGAAACAGCAGAAGGCAGAGAAAGCAGAGGAGGACCATATGGAATTGGGAAGTGAAGGTAAAAGTAGAAAGGATAGAAAGAGTTGGGCAGAGAGAGAAAGAGACTTTTTTTTACCTTTATTTGATTGATCAAATCAATTAAATAAATTCCTTTAATTGATCGATTTCTGTTCTTTACATATTGACATGTTTTAAAAACGCTCAGACACCACCTCACACCCTCAAACATAAAATTAAATCCAAAAAGCCCCATCAGTCTTATCCCATTCCAGTGGGCTGTGCCTCTTCATCAGTGTGTTCTTCTGGTGCTGTTGTACGGGGTCAGGATCATCCTCAGTGTAAACATTAGGTCACTGATAGTGGCGATGGTGATATCGTGTTTGGCGCTAAAGCTATGGTCAGTGTTAGCATCGGTGCAGATGTTGGTGTTATTCCTGGGTGCTGTTTTTGTCTCAGTGCTGCTGCTTGCTGTGTTCGTCACTGACCTCCTGTAGCTACGGCTCGGGGTGCCGCTGCTCTGCTAGTCATTTGCTCCATGCCCTGATTCGCCGGTGTTTTCCCGCTGGCTTTCCCCACGCTGATGCTGCCGTAACCCGGCTGTGTCGCCCCTACAGCTCCCCGGCTGTACAGCTCTGCGTGGGCAGATCAGCCTTTTATTCCCCATATCCCCACACTCAAAACATCTGGGGCGTTCGGTGGTGGAAAAGACAGTGTAATGGCTGTCGCCGTCTTTGCCCTTGAAATTTACATTCAGTGTATTGTCACGATTGTTTAGAAACATGAACATTTGTCTATGGAATGACAGGACGTGTTTGACTGCAGAGTTCTTACTGCAAAGCGGAATGGTTGAGGCTATCGAACTTTCCGAAGTGTTAAGTTGGAGATGATGACTACTGTCGCAGGGGTAGACAGAGGGGTAACGTGTACCATGACACCTCACGTATCGTTTAAAATGTTCAATATTTCAATGAAAGAAAAGCAAAAACACAATCTCGCAGAAAACTTGTCAAGACACCAAACAGCTCTCATTCGCTCTACACGCTACGCTCGCTCCTCCACCATGCATCTACAGAGAGAGAGAGAGAGAGAGAGAGAGAGAGAGAGAGAGAGAGAGAGAAATGGGAAAAAAAGGGAGAGAAAAGAGGAAGGAATTGGAACCAAAAAGGGGAATGATCAAGGGAGAGATGCAAATAGAGAGAGTGCTGGGAGGTAGAGAGGAAATACAAAGGGGGCATTAGGGGATCAAGAAAGAAGAGGAAGGTCAAAATAAAAACAAAGGAAAGAGAAACAAAGAAAAAAAATGAAGAAACATACGGAAAGAGGTGGTAGAGTGAAAAGATGTCAAAGCAAGAGAATGGAGACAAAAGGGAGAAACTGCAAAAAAAAGAAATAGGTAAAAGAGTGAAGAATGAGAATGATGAGGGGAACAATGGCAAAAGAAAGAAAGAAGAGGTAAAGTAAGGGAAGAGAATAAAGCAGAATGGAGGGCAAATGATGTGTAGAAGACCTAAAGAAATTAAAGTAAAACACATTAAAAGAAGAGAGAGGGGAACGAGCAGGAGGAATTGGGGAGGAGAATGAACAAGTAGAAGGGAAGAAAGAGAGGAAAGACAAGGATGAATGAATGTCTTGAATAGACGGGAGAAGGAAAGAAGAAAAAGAAAAGGAAGAATACAGTTAAAAGATGAGGAAGGGAGAAAAGAGAACAAACAGGGTGGAGCAACCTACAGAAACAGAAGGATGAAGAAACGGAAGAGAAACAGAAGGATGAAGGAATAGAAGAGAAAGAGAAGGAAGAGAAGGATGAAGGAATAGAAGAGAAACAGAAGGATGAAGGAATAGAAGAGAAACAGAAGGATGAAGGAATAGAAGAGAAACAGAAGGAAGAGAAGGATGAAGGAATAGAAGAGAAACAGAAGGAAGAGAAGGATGAAGGAATAGAAGAGAAAGAGAAGGATGAAGGAATAGAAGAGAAACAGAAGGATGAAGGAATAGAAGAGAAACAGAAGGATGAAGGAATAGAAGAGAAAGAGAAGGATGAAGGAATAGAAGAGAAAGAGAAGGATGAAGGAATAGAAGAGAAACAGAAGGAAGAAAAGGATGAAGGAATAGAAGAGAAAGAGAAGGATGAAGGAATAGAAGAGAAACAGAAGGATGAAGGAATAGAAGAGAAACAGAAGGATGAAGGAATAGAAGAGAAAGAGAAGGAAGAGAAGGATGAAGGAATAGAAGAGAAAGAGAAGGAAGAGAAGGATGAAGGAATAGAAGAGAAAGAGAAGGAAGAGAAGGATGAAGGAATAGAAGAGAAAGAGAAGGAAGAGAAGGATGAAGGAATAGAAGAGAAAGAGAAGGAAGAGAAGGATGAAGGAATAGAAGAGAAAGAGAAGGAAGAGAAGGATGAAGGAATAGAAGAGAAAGAGAAGGAAGAGAAGGATGAAGGAATAGAAGAGAAAGAGAAGGAAGAGAAGGATGAAGGAATAGAAGAGAAAGAGAAGGAAGAGAAGGATGAAGGAATAGAAGAGAAAGAGAAGGAAGAGAAGGATGAAGGAATAGAAGAGAAAGAGAGAAAAGAGAACGAAACGAATAAGAGGAAAGAGAAGAAGGAACAGAGCAGAGCAACGGGGAAAGAGAAGGAAGAAGAAATAGAGCAGAACAATGGGGGAACAGAAGGAGGACGGAGGAATAGTGAGATGGGAAAAGGAAGAAGAAAGAGAGAGACGCATGATACAGAAAAGAGGAGAAGGGTTCAGCTGTACACACTGCTGCCAGTCAGGCTTAACAGAGCCGTGTTTCACGTGTAGAAATGTATTAGTTAGAATTACACTGCTGCAGCTGAATAAATACCTTCAGGCTTCATTTCCAGAAGCTTCTCTCCTACCCAGCTCCTATGATTTATGCTTTACAGCCTTTATCTCTCACACTCTTCTCTCACTCTTCTCACCCGACGCTCTCTCCTCTGTTCACTCTTTCTGATCCATTCACCAGTGTGTGTGTGTGTGTGTGTGTGTGTGTGTGTGTACGCACAAGAGCAAGAGTTGCTGATGAACTCGAAAGCACTGCGTTACACATCCATCACATCATGTGTCCAAAGCTGAGCTCAGCTTCCATGTATAACTGTGACACACAACTCAATCACTCACACGACGATGCAGAGTGGACAATGCTGCTTAAATACACAATCTACTGTGTGTGTGTGTGTGTGTGTGTGTGTGCGCACATGTGAATGTACAGTAGCCCACAATGTTTTTAATATAGTTGCTAGAAGATTCCACCATTCTTCTCTAACCCAAACAATATTCTCGACTAAAAGCAGTAGCAGTAACACACAGGACCATACATACAGTGGGTATGAAAAGTCTACACACTCCTATTAAACTGACAGGTTTATGAGATGTAAATCATACAACCAATGTAAATCCTGCCAGATCTTCCTCCTCCTTTATTGTGATACATCAAACCTGAAAAAATTGAGCAAATAACAAACTGAAACATTGAAAAACAACAATAACAACAACACCTTGGTGTGCACACCCTTTTATAAGAGGGCATGTGACTGTGTTCAGAATTATCCAATCACATTGAAAAGTATCAATCATACACCTGTCGTCAATGAAGTGATTCTGATTAACCCCGGATCAAATCAGCTGTTTCTGTAGGATTTTTCTTGACATCCTCTTGCTTTCATCTGATTTCTGAAGCCGTGGAACGCAAAGAGCAGACAAAGCATGTATGGTATCTCATTGTAGAACCGTATCAATCAGAAGACGGGTACATAAGAATTTGCAATACATTAGTTGTACCATGGAACCCCGACGTCCATCATCATCAAGTGGAGAAAATGGCACACCATAGTGAAATTAAAGTCACTCCATCACTGGTCACTCCATTCATGTGACCATAATCTCTTGTGTTCTTCACATGTCTGGGCTATGGAGTGTTTGGCTAGAAGAGAACATCCAAGCCCGCCTCAATGTGTCAAACCATGTGGCAAAATATGTTATGGTCTGATAAGACCAAGGTAGAACTTTTTTCTAAATGATATGTTTGGCACAGAAACAAGATAGCTTATCAGCCAAAGATCTCCATACACGCTGTGAAGCACGATGGTGGCAACATCATGCTAGTATGCTTCTTCTCTTCATCTGGGACTAGGGCTCTAGTAAAGATAGAGGGAATCATGGGTAGCTCCAAATACCTATTGTAGCAGAAAATCTGCAGGCTTCTATTAGACAGCCGAAGTTGACGAGAAATTTCAAATCCAGCACAACAAAGATCCAAAGAATAAATCCAAGTCAACAAAGGAATGGCTTTAGAAGATGAGGATGAATGTTTTGGAATGCCCAGTCAGAGCCCAGAGCTAAATCCTATTGAAAACCTATGTAAACACTGCAAGAGGGCTGTGTAAAGGCCATCCCCTCACAAATTGAAAAATCTGGAGCATTTTTGCAAGGAAGAGTGGAATAACATTGCCAACACATAATGTGCTAATCTGCTCGGCTCTTATCCAATATGTGTTACAAGCAAGACATGCTTTAACAAAGTTTTAGTTAAGAGTTTTGCACATACAGTATATGAAACCAGTCTATTTGAAGTTTTTCTTTTTTTCCCCCTTTAACTATCTTTTTTTTTTTCTAAAGACTTTTCTTGATTACTATGGTAGAGCGGGTTGTCCACTAATCCACTAATCGTAGGGTTGGCGGTTCGAATCCCCGGCCAGGATGACGCCACATGCCGAAGTGTCCTTGGGCAAGCTAGCACCTTGCATGGCAGCTCTGCTAACATTGGTGTGTGAGTGTGTGTGTGTGTGTGTGTGTGTGTGAATGACACACAGTGTAAAACGCTTTGGATAAAAGCGCTATGTAAGTGCGCCATTTACATCACAAAACCGTGCAATTTTAACAGGGGTATGTAGACTTTTCATGTGCACCCCCATTGCTATTCCAGCGTTGGCGATTTGCAGCCTTGATACACTGAGTGTCAGTAGAAATCACCACTCAACAATATTAAAGTAATATTTGTATTTCCAGGTGTGCTTAATGGTTTTGCTATAAGTTCAACCATGAAGACTCAACCTGTTCAGAATTGTTTAGAATGTTGTCCACCCTTGACGAGCCATAACAACTGTATTACATTACATTTACATTTATTCATTTAGCAGACACTTTTATCCAAAGCGACTTACAAATGAGAGCACATTCACACACCAATGGTAGCAGAGCTGCCATGCAAGGTGCTAGCTTAGGGTTCAGTGTCTTGCCCAAGGACACTTCGGCATGGGATCACCCGGGCCGGGATTCGAACCACCAACCCTACGATTAGTGGATTAGTGGACAACCCGCTCTACCGACTGAGCCACATGTATTAACTGTTACAGTAATTATATCAGTAATAATACATGCTGTTATAGTACGTGAAGGGAATTCTCGTATATCATGTACTCTCTTATATTATGAACTGCTATTAAGACACCTCAGATACGGGGAATACTGGGTTATAGTTTCTGTTTGTGTGTCTCTGTGCTATCAAATACCTACTGTATGATGAATGTATTCATTTAATTACCTCTTTGAATAAGCTGATCAACTGCCATCCTTTATTATAGCTGACACATGTATTTTCTATACCTTGAAGACTTATTTTCATAGTGTGCTGTGTTTTTCTAAATCTGTCTAGCACCTGCAAAAGTAGAAACAATCCCGCCTACGTAATGCTGTTATCGGAGGGAATAGAGAATAGAACGTTTCCAACAGTTAGCTATGTGTATAAATACTCCTGTTCTAGACAAAATAAACTTGCAATCTCTGTGAACAGCAATGTGTCAGTGCGTTCAGTTAGATTCCCCAAGCCTGAACACTTTGAGGTAAACCACACGTTCTCGCTCATAGCACAGAACTAAGAGTTGAGAGAAATAAAAAAGGTTGAAAAGGCTGACGGAGGACTAAAAGACATAATCTGAGATTCCTTATCTCTAACAGAAAGAGTGGTGTGACTAGATGCTCTATTCCTCTTATGCCACAGCATCACAAATTCCCCCTATTAACACAAGCAGGCTGCTTCTGTGTTTATGTTTTTGTTTATAAAATTCACCTGAAAAAAAAAAAAAAACAAGCTTCAGCTCAAATGTAATCAGTTGTTTGTAGTGGACTCAGACTTGTGGATGCAGCTGTATGAGTATGGAGAACATAAACATGTGGAGAACATCAACTCTGAGAGGAATACTATAAACAACTCAAATTAGTTCATTGTTAAATTACATATTAAATTAAAGTTTTAAAAACTGCTGTAATTAATTCCTGACAATTTAGGTAAAAACAAACAAACAAACAAAAAAACTATAAAGCTATAACTCAGACAAGATCTAGGACATACTCTATCTCCATCCATCCATCCATCCATCCATCCATCCTCTACCGCTTACTCCTTTTTCGGGGTCACGGGGAACCTGGAGCCTATCCCAGGAGGCATTGGGCACAAGGCGGGGTACAAACTGGACAGAGAGTCAGTCCACCGCATGGCACATACTCGATCTATAAAACCATAATCTGATTATCTCCTAGTGTGAAGTCCAGACTGACTGGGTCATACAAAATCAAAGGAAGCTGCACATTTCCGTTTCACATGTTGATATTATTCACCTCATGCATCGTTTTCAGAACCTCCATCTGATCATTAATATTGTGGCCGGATTTGCATAATATCGTGGCTGGCATCTTAATGCATTCCTGCTATGTTGCACAATTAAGTACAATTAAAATTACAAACTGTTTCACTTTAACACAACACAGATACACGTTTGATATATGCATCGGTACAGGAACAACCCATAAAATACATGCAGGTGATAAATATGAAGAAAAAAATATATACACATTATAATTATTAAGAATTCCCGAATTCTGCAAACTTGGAGCTGTGGGTTCAAAGAGCAATGAATTCTCCGAGAAAAAGTGGGACAGCATATTACCATACTAGAAATTACCCAGCATGCAGAGGTAGACTTGACATACTATTTAGCTAAAGCTTTTCTTAGTTAATCTAGTTAATCATGATATCACTGCCCCCCCCCCTATTAAATCTTATTAATTCTTGTTCCTGGATTATAATTAATGTCTTTTCCACACTGCAAATGAACAGGAACAACAAATCAGAAAAATTTCTAATTCAGTTACGACTCTGACACAAAAAGAACCTTGAGTTAACGATGAATCTAAGCTCTATGCCAGGAAAGAATGATAGAGAACAGAGGCTGTTAGCAATAACAATTCCTTTTCGATGTTTCTTCTAGCACTGACATTTTTCATCCAGTGTTAAATTGTTGGCCTCTCACCTCGGCAGTGCAGGGTGTGTAAAGCCAACAGTGTGATTCATCTGTTATTGTCAACATTCTCTGCTCATGCTGGATGGCACTCTAATCTAAAAAACAGACGCCTTTGGATTTCAATATTTAAACAGCCATCGCATTTACTGTATATTCTATGATCTGAAAGTTGAGAGGCTGACTCTGGTGAGAACATCTAGATATACACCCTACAAGTTTAATAATACTTTAAAAAGTATGGGTATTTATAGTATAGTATTTACCGTATATTGGGACAGTGAGCGGGAAAAAAAAATACACAATGAAAAACAGCTATTGCACAGTGGCAACAACAATTTAAATGTCCACCTTGAGACCGAGCTATAAACAAGTTCCTCCCTTCTAACATACTGTGTTCATTATTTCTTTTTCTTTCTTTTTTTTCTTTAAGCTTTCAGCTCCATTTGTGCCTCAGTCTCATAATACATTTATGCACATTATGCATCACAGTATTTTATTTGAAACCAAAACCAGTTTTGTTTTTAAAAGCTGGTTTGAGTGAAAGCCTATTGTGACATAAGTCATCACACTATCAGTACCATAGTGTCGTACTGACCAACTCTGTGTATCAAGCAGAAGAAACTAACAAATCAATAATCTATGTTGGCTACACTGCAAGTGAAACTATCTTGAATATAGATCAATCAATCTAGTGTTTCTTATTATAGGATTACAATGAACCGAATACGAGATCATTACATTTACATTTACATTTATTCATTTAGCAGACGCTTTTATCCAAAGCGACTTACAAATGAGACACTCACACACCAATGGTAGCAGAGCTGCATGCAAGGTGCTAGCTTGCCATCGGGGGCAACTTAGGGTTCAGTGTCTTGCCCAAGGACACTTCGGCATGGGATCACCCGGGCCGGGATTCGAACCACCAAAACTACGATTAGTGGATTAGTGGACAACCCGCTCTACCGACTGAGCCACAGCCGCCTAAACCTATTTAAAGACAATATTGCTCATGTCAAGCTTCTTTTTAGAAATAAATGCTTAAAATCAGTGAAATTATCTGCCAGTAGAACACTATTTCTTACTATAGTAGCTTATTATTTTAATCTTGAAATAAGTACTAATTGTTTAAATTAGGTTTCATAAGCTTGTATTTGGTTTACTGTAATCTTATAATACAAAATACTACATACAGTATCTCACAAAAGAGGGTACACCCCTCATATTTTTGCAAATATTTAATGATACCTTTTCATGTGACGACACTGAAGAAATGAAACTTTGCTACTATGTAAAGTAGTGAGTGTACAGCTTGTGTAACAGTGTAAATTTACTGTCCCCTCAAAATAACTCAACACACAGACATTAATATCTAAA